>CANNZV010000351.1:310166-413275 GCA_947561585.1 Caprella mutica | reverse complement strand
GAAAAAGTTTATAAAATAGAACAAATCTCTTTTCAATATTCCTTTAAAAAACAATAAAATGCATGAACATAAAAATGTAAATTTAATTCAATTATATTATAATAAATTATTAATTATATTTACGTAGGCAAAAATTCATCTACTTATATGAATTATTTCATGAAACGACAAAAACGTTAATTTTAAGTTGCCTAAATATTTTTATATGTTCTAATAATGTTACAATATTTCTATAATAGTATTACAATTTGCTCTAATATAAGTACAATATTGCCTTAGTTTTGTTTCAATATTTTACTAATATTGTTACAATACTCCTCTAATATTCTTACAATATTACCAATAATACAATGTCACAAAATTGCCAAGAATAGTTACAATATTCCCAATATAGATAAAAACTTCACCTGATATTATAACAATATTGTTAAAAATAGATATTATTTGAATAATGTTGCCCCGATAAGCATTGCTACAAGGAATAATAATCATTTAGTTACCCTTCAAATTATTAAAATAACTAAAAAACATTGTTTACCTTCCCAATTTATTTCTTCAAATAAGTAACCAACCGGTTTTATTGTACGACATTTTTTTATTTTCAACTTTTCATAAAGAGGAAATTATATTAATTTCCTCGATTTGATAGCATACATTTTTTGTAGTAATTAAGGTTAGGTATTTTCAGTTAGTTTCATTTTTTTATTGTTTGGAACAGTCCGTATACAAGAAGCTAAATAATAATTGTTTTATATCTTTTTAAAGGTTGGTCTTGCTTTTCATGATGAAAAGTAGTGAGATCTTACAATACAAATTGAAATATAAATTAATCATATACTAAAATATTTTAATTCTTATTTAGTTTTTACCAATGTTACGAGGCACTTCAATTTTTTCCGAAGGATTTTGATTATCAAGGAATTGGTTGATAAATACAAAAAATACCTCTGTGACGTTGTTAGTTTACTTCCCTATAACGTCTCAGTGTATGGGCTCTAAGTGATTAGGATCCTACTCTATAAAGTATTTTCAGATTCCTTTCTCTTTATATATCTCTTTCTACTAAATACTCATGGTACCATGCCCTAGAACCACCTTGCCACTATGGTTCCGACCTCAGGCCTCTGGTCCAAGCTTAACTGTATTTAAGGGTAATAATGGTAAAGTAATTAACACTTAAAGAGATTATATTCATTGGTCAAGCACATGTTATTACAAGTAATATCTCCACTAGAACGCTCGCAAGTTAAGGTCTCAAATAACTACGAACAGGAGATAAGGTGTGTAGCTCACGAGAGCGAATCGGTAACTTGATGTCTACCTACGAACTAACTCTTTCATTCTACAAAGCTTACATTTATAGTGACATACTAATGACGTACTAACTATATCAAATCATTACATCACATATCTCCCCCTTCCATTTAAATTGAAAATGATTTTTAAAATATTTATTTCAAAACTTCATTTTCAATTAAACAAATCTAAAATTTAAAAACATAAATCCCATTTTAATCAATCCTAAAATTCAAAACATTAAAACTCAAATTGAAAAATTCTAAAATTCAAATTGAACAATCATAAACATCAAACCTATAACTGCAAGAATTTTAAACATTTATTAATGGTTTAATTCTATTTCTAATAATTCCTTTCTTCCCCTCTTTTTATTTCTGAATGTCGATATTAAATAGAGTCTTCAGAAATCCAAAAAAGAAAATATACTATGTATATAAAATATTTCAAACTTACATATAACATCAAAAATAGTATGAATACACATCAAAACTGAACTTAACATATAGTGACATTTTTGCTTTAAATCATCAAAAAATTATTTCAATTTAACTTGTAAAATTTAATTTGATTCAAACAAAGATTCAATTCATTTTTTTTTACGTTAGCTTTAATATAATTATTTTACTTTCGAAACAATTATTAAGTGTCACACTAAAATTAAACAATGTACCTTAATTATTCGTAAATTAACAATTTTGACGTTTTCTGACATGATTATAAATTTGTTAAAAAAATTATTTTTAATAAACATATTACATCATAAACATTATATGAAATTCCTTTATTTCATTCAAATTCTGTGTCGTTCTATTTTAAAAGCAATTATAATTTCATAAATACTTTACAAAATATTGTTTTCTCAATATAATTATCATAATGGTTCACTGACCTGAATATTCTAAAAATTAACATTGATTCAACAATCGTGCAATTAAAATTAACATCCATCCGTTAAAAAATAGAAATTCTATTTTATAATTATTTTATTGAATAAAATTTACTATTAAATTCTTTCTTCAGAAAAATTTAAAGTTAGTTTAATATTTTACTGCAAATTAGTTATAAATATAACCTCAAAATCTAATTTGTATTTCAAAATTTAAAAATATTTATTTCTAAATATTCACAAATATTCACAGTATGAATATTAATTCATCTGTATTCAATTCATATGCTCACCTAATAGACCGCGTACTTCTATTAAGTAAACAAGCTGAGTCATCAATTAAAATGCTGTGTCGGTAGTTTTTGTTACGATTCAAAGATTAATCTGCTGATCATTAAAAAGCTATAAAAGTTCTTGATGACTTATATGTGGTTTCATGTGGTTGTGTGGATTTGTGGTTCTTTTTTTTTCTTGACTCCTTCGACGTGGTAGGTGTCCTTCCTAGCGATACGTGCATTACTTATCAGCAACTGTTGGATCTGCGTTCTGCATCTTTTTGATTTGGTAACACTGTAATAGTTCCTCTGTTATCCGTTCTTCTTTCTTCGTTTTTTGAATTCTGTAAACAGAGAAAATATTAGCATTTGTGACCCCTGGCATAATCATTTTGTATTATAATTTATTAATCACCCATAGTGATTACTTATTTTCAAATTCACTCTTCAGTATTAATTTCATTTTCTTTGCGAATTCATAATATTAATATCATAGATATTTTAAATATAGACGTAAGTTAATTTATAATCTCATATTTTTCTCTGACTAATGTCTCATTAATATTGCTGATCGTTGCAATACTCTTTCATCCTAGAAGCTGAATAAAACATCTATCACTCTTTTGCATTGTGATATTATTTTATTCCACACACATTTCCTTTCGTGTAACCGTGTCTGCTTTTATTTTTTATGCTGACCCATTCTTACTTCTCACATTCATGTTCTTACACCGTGATACTTACTTGGATCACCGGATGTTTATTTATGAACTGACTCAGACATTTTGAACTATCAACAATGTCTGCTGTCTGAAAATTCCTAGATTACAACTGCTTTTTCGCAAGATAAATTAATACATAATGGCATTTTATCCGTCACTAGCAACATTTAATCTTTTAAAAATAGCAATCCCTACTATTCTACCCACTGGTACAGTAGATACACTGACTTTACTAATCACATGCATACATCTCTACTGCACTACTCAGCGTCATAGTAGTTTCTTTAATCGTACCTTTGCGATATTGTTATTAACCCTTAACTCATATCACACTGGTTACTCATAACATTCTTTAATTAACGTGTTCGACCTTTTATCGAACCTCATTACGGTTTCACTTACCGCTATAACTCATTTGAGAAAATCAAACTTTCTCTGATTCTGTGGTTTCAGCTTTTCCACGAAATATACGTTACGGTTTCAGTTCTACCGAAAACTTTCCTGAGAAAATCAAACTTTCTCCATGGTTTCAGTTTACCACAAACTCCATTACGGTTTCAGCTTTACCGAAAACTTTCCTGAGAAAAATTAACTTCTCCATGGTTTCAGCTTACCACTAACTACTATACGGTTTCAGCTTACCGAAAACTTACCTGAGAAAAATTAACTTTCTCCATGGTTTCAGCTTACCACTAACTACTATACGGTTTCAGCTTACCGAAAACTCTCCTGAGAAAAATTAACTTTCTCCATGGTTTCAGCTTACCACAAACTTCATTTAACCCTAATTTTAACGTGACATGCACGGAGTATCACAAATAACCACCGTCTCTAATCACTCACTTGAACATTTTATTTTATTTTTTTCTTTCTCCCGTCTCCTTTATACCTACTTAATGGTTTCATTCCAAATTGAGTCAAACTGACAGTTGCCATATTCTTATTTAACTCATACTTAATTGCTATAAATTTTCCTCCTAACAACACATTTAAACTTCAAGAACTCTCTCTCTCTCTCCCCTTTCTTTTTGAATAATAAAAGATTAGTGATTATCATATATTATTTTTTCATAAAAAAAATCGCCACATATCCTACTTTACCTATGACTTATTTTATCAATCGTTTGGAAAAAAAAATTTATACTGATTATATTCTACTAATAAGATAATCGTCTGCACTGGGAAAATTAATAATTTAATAATATCAAAAAGTAATGGATGACTTATCTTTTTTATTCCTCCTCAGCTCCTCTTCTTGTTCGTCTGAGTAGAAATTCTGACTGGGTATATGACTACCATGCAGTTACTGGTGACCTGGTTACTGTCACTGTTCTTATTTAACTTTTATACTTAAATTTCTCACTAAAATTGTCAAATAGTATTCACACCTTCAACGTGTTAAAAATCTTCTCGTTTTATCACAAGTACTATCGTTGTAACTTCACGAAACTTAAGTTGGTGTCTGTGCTCAAGGAGTTAACTGCAAGACTGATCAGAAGATGTTGACTATAATGGCACTACTTGCGATCTGTGATTAGAGGATGTTAACTGCACGGTGGCTACCTGCGAACTGTGCTCAAGAGATGTTTTCTGAGCGGTGGCTACCTGCGAACTGTGATCAGGAGATGTTTCCTGAGCGGTGGCTACCTGCGAACTAACTCTTTCATTCTACAAAGCTTACATTTATAGTGACATACTAATGACGTACTAACTATATCAAATCATTACATCACACCTCTAATTAAAACTAGTACAAGGAAAAGTTACCTCTTGTTGATAGTTATCCCAATCACTTTTATTCTTATTTAGTTTCCTAAATACCAAACATAAGATGCATTTGAATTTTCTACAAATTGTTTTCACACTCAAAGAATGGGCATGTAGAGTCCATGTGATTACCCTGTAATAGTTAGCAAATAAATAGCAAGCTCTCAACACCTTCAGAGGCAGTTAGTTAGTTGAGTGTAGTGGAGTGGCAACACTCGCTTAGAGTGTGACGCTCACACTCAGTTGGAGATATACATTGGCTCGTGTTAATACCCACTCTCCCATTGGGACTCCTATCATGTCTAATGATATGGATCCCTACTCTATACCCTATCTATCCCTTTGATATGTAAGCTACCTTAATCTGTATCGTAAGATAATTAATAAACTAATAAAACTCCCTAACTATTTCAATGAACCCTATTTAATCTGATTTAAACTCTTACGTAACTAGAGGTAGCGACAGGCAAAATATTTCCGAATTAATCCAATTACTAAAGTTATATCTTGTTGATAGTTATTATTTATGAATTGTTTGTAGTTTTATATCTTACCATAAACGTTTGTTAAAACTATCATATAGAAAAATATCAGTGTCTAATTCTTAGAAATATTTGCTCTAAATTGTTACAACATTTTCACAATACTGTTAAATCAATGACCTCATGTTGCAAAAACTTTGCACATACGACTACGATATTTCTTCAATATTGTTATAAAATTGCCCCAATATTGGCACAATATTGCTAATGATTATGGAAGTAGCAATATTGATTCAATTAATTATTTTTTTATTAATTTTTAGAAGAATGAAACATGTGTTGCAACGTTGTCTAAATTATTGGAACAGGAGTTTACATCCTGAGATCTTTATTTATTCTGTTTAGTTTATAGTTAGTTGTCAGTCGAATAGGTTAATGGCTATATTGGCTCTGTGAATTAATGCTAATCATTACCATGCTGCGTAGGATTTGAATCTTGACCATTATTTGAAGTATATGAAGTTACATTTTGTATGTTTATTTTCGATTAGTCACATCAGCTTCATCTTTTTGCTCCTTGCCCCGTTTATCAGAAGTAAATAAATTAATGTCTAACATCTGAATTACGTTTGTAGCTAAGTCTCTGGCTACCTAATTAGTAATTATTTGATTATAGAGAAAATAAGACTTTTAGACTCCTAAATTAGTATTATATAACCAATAATCATTCTAATTCAGCTAATACAATATAAAAAAGCCTAAGGTATAAAACTAAAACATGGAAAATATCGATATTTTTCAATATTTCGGTTTGAATGGGACCTTTATATATAAAATTTCACATAGTAGCTACGTGTAACAAGAATTAAAAAAGTAACCATACAATGATGGTTCTCTCTTTTTTTCGAATTTTCAAAGTCTTGGGGGGTATGAAAAAATTGGCAGAGAATATTTATATTCATTCAGTATAAAGGTTTTCCTTGAAGCAAACAACACAAAAATATTAAATAAACAGTGGTACTGATATCCTATTGACGGACACCAAAAAATATTCACCATAATTTCAGGATTATCACAATTCCAATGCTATGTTACCTGCCTATTATCTTATTTTCCCTATTTTTTGAGTTGGTCTCCTATACACATTGTATGTAGAATCAGTCTGCTACTGTGAGTCGCTCCTGAAGCTTTCACTATACAGGGTGACCCACAAAAAGTATACCCAACTTCCTATTTGTATATTCCAACAACTATTGAAGGTACAGTTAAAACAGATTTATTTCTAGGTTTTAAGAATATTCATATAACTTTTCCTTTTATAAAATATTGACAGTATTTATATTTTTAATTTAGATATTCTTAATTTTTCATATTCAATTTTAAATACTAATTTAACACAGGATGTTCAATAAAATTAAACTTTGTAGTACACCTCAGTCAGGTAAAAATTGTCATAAAGTCAGAATTGTGAATCTTAGGTAAGCCATAGAATATACCTGGACCTGACCAATACTTTAAAAATAAATTTCAGTTTAGACCAATATTTGCAGCATATTATACTCCATCTTTTAAATTAGCAAATTTTTTAGTACCTATTCTTAATCCTATATCTACCAATAGTTACACTTGCTCTAACTCTTATGAATTTGTTAAAGATATTACCAATTTTAAATGTAACAACTGTATAATGGCCTCGTTTGATGTGGAAAATTTATTCACTAATGTTCAAAGGCAGAAACAATCAATATAATTTTAAACCAACTATTTTTAGATCCCTCCTCCATAGTTTCAGGTTTAACAAAAGAATATTTTAATAAAATTTTACAGTTATCAGTTTTAAATAGTTTTTTTCTATTCAATGGTAAATTTTATAAGCAAATAGAGGGCCTAGGCATGGGCTTACCACTAGGCCCAACATTCGCAAACATTTTTATGTCTCACTTTGAACAAAAGTGGCTTGGCGAATGTCCATCTAATTTTGAACCTATTTTTTATCGAAGGTACGTTGACGACACTTTTTTATTATTCAGAGAACGAGGTCATATACAGTTGTTTTAAGATTATTTTAATAGCAAACATGTAAATATCAATTTCACTCAAGAAATAGAGCATAATTCGCAATTGTCATTTTTAGATTGTACAGTAACTAGGTGTGGGGACCATTTTAGAACTTCTGTTTTTAGAAAATCTTCATTTACTGGTTTAGGAACAAGTTTTTATTGTTTTTGTTCATTTAATTTTAAACTCAATTATATATCAACCCTAATTTTCAGAGCTTACAATATATGCAGCAATAATTTTAACTGTCACAAGAAATTACGATTTTCAGTCATTTTTTAGAAATAATGGTTTTTGTACTAATTTTTTAGAAAGACAGATTAACAAATGTTTAGCCAAATTTTCAAAACAAACAAATAATCAACTAGAGTCACCTACCAGCACGAACGATATAGATTATGTTTCTCTTCCATATTTCGGGAAGCAATCTGAAAATTTAAAACATGACATTTTATAAGATTTTAATAAGTTTTTTTCCATCAGTTTCTTTTAAAGTAGTTTTAGTTAACAAATTTACAATAGGATCATTTTTTAATTTCAAAGAAAAGCTTCCGCTTTGCATGCTCTCTTCCGTTGTGTATCACTTTAGTTGCGGGCAGTGCCCGTCTGATTACGTGGGCATGACGTCACGTAATCTTTATATGCGGATAGCAGAGCATGCAGGGCGGAGCTATAGAACCAATAATATTTTAGCATCTCCACCTCATTCAACCATTAGAGACCATACTGAACAGTGTAATAGTGCAATTTCCATAGATAATTTTAAGATTTTAAACTCTACCTCAAATAGTTCAGACTTAAAAATTTTAGAATCTCTTTACATTTTCAAAAGCAAACCTTCATTAAACCTCCAGAATAGTTCATTCCCTCTTTTAACTGTAGATAGCTGATTTTTATCATTTATTTTATACATTGTGTTTTTTTATTATCTTCATTTTATCATTTCTCTTTCACTTTTAAATTTTTTGATCTTTTCTTTTATCTCCAATAAATGTTGTATAACTTTTTAAAACTCATTACAGATGCATACTTTGATAATGATTCATGTACTGAAGCGAAACGTCAGATTTTATAAACTATGAAAATTTTAACTTTGTTTTTAGCCTTCTCCTTCATTTTAAAAGTGGTTCTTGTAGTTTGGAAAGTATTGCCATTCAAAAACCCGGTTGCCTTTTTTTAAATCACTCTATACATAAATATAATTTCATTTTATCATATAGCTTCTCATAATGGTATAATATAGCTATATATTAATTTATATCAAACAATATATTAATATTCTTATTCTAAAGAACTTTTATACGTAATTTGCAGAAAAAATGTAATAAATATTTTATATTAGTTTCACCTTGAAAGATGAATGAATTTTCTACGGTGGCATCCGTTTTCTATGAAATGTTTTGTTGCCGACACTTATCTATAAGAGAGTGAATTTTGATAATAAATATCATGAATACTTCTAAAATACTTTATTATTCCCTATGAAACTCGCTATACTATTATATTATATTACTATGAATATATATGATAATTTACAGACATAACGAATAAGCCAATAGATTCATTTGCCACAATTTGTAGCTGACAGAGTCATGGAGAGTTGTCGTAGCGACAATAATTCTTCACAGTACCTCTGTGTAAGATTAATTTATATTTCAATTTCGTATTCTAAGGTCTCCCTACTTTTCTTTCTGAAAAGCAAGACCAACCTTCATAAATATATAATCTTAGTATCCTGAACAGAACAGGAAGATTTGAGTTAAAGGAAAAATATTAAACTAGTTAAATATTCCTAAACTTATTTAATATACTAGCTTCATATTATATAACTAATGATATTTATACTTTTTCCTCTTCAAGGAATAATTATTTCGAATTAATAATTATATCCTACAATACAATTATTAGTTAATTATCTGAAGAGGTATATTGAAACGAATAGAAATATTTTGATTTACTAATAAATTTGAGGGGTAACTATTTTCATTATTTATTGTACTTCATATCATTGGTAATGTTTCACTATCATCCCAATACCAAAACAGTAGTCCAAATATTGTACCATTAAATCTCAATAATGTACCATTAAATTCCAATATTAATGCAATATAAGAATATTGGGAGAATGTTGTGACAATAATGGGGAAACTTAAATTAAAATTTAGAAAATGCCATAGCAATATTTGTAATGTTCTAACAATATTTGAAATGTTGTGACAATATTTGAAATGTTGTGACAATATTTGTGATGTTCTGACAATATTTGTAATGTTCTGACAATATTTGTAATGTTCTAACAATATTTGTAATGTTCTAACAATATTTGTAATGTTCTAACAATATTTGTAATGTTCTGACAATATTTGTAATGTTCTGACAATATTTGTAATGTTCTAACAATATTTGTAATGTTCTAACAATATTTGTAATGTTCTAACAATATTTGTAATGTTCTAACAATATTTGTAATGTTCTGACAATATTTGTAATGTTCTGACAATATTTGTAATGTTCTAACAATATTTGAAATGTTGTGACAATATTTGTAATGTTCTAACAATATTTGTAATGTTCTAACAATATTTGTAATGTTCTAACAATATTTGTAATGTTCTAACAATATTTGTAATGTTCTGACAATATTTGTAATGTTCTAACAATATTTGTAATGTTCTAACAATATTTGTAATGTTCTGACAATATTTGTAATGTTCTGACAATATTTGAAATGTTGTGACAATATTTGTAATGTTCTAACAATATTTGTAATGTTCTAACAATATTTGTAATGTTCTGACAATATTTGTAATGTTCTAACAATATTTGTAATGTTCTGACAATATTTGTAATGTTCTGACAATATTTGTAATGTTCTGACAATATTTGTAATGTTCTGACAATATTTGTAATGTTCTAACAATATTTGTAATGTTCTGACAATATTTGTAATGTTCTAACAATATTTGTATTGTTCTAACAATATTTGTATTGTTCTAACAATATTTGTATTGTTTTAATAATATATATTCGCAATGTTCTGACAATATTATTTGGTCAATGTTGTACAGAGAAAAATATAACAATAATGTTTCTCTCTTTTATTTAACACCTATAATATTTTATTTGGAGAAGGTGAGTGAACAGGGATTGAAAAACAGTTAAATCTTGTATATGTTTTCTGCAACCTCGCGTGACAAGCTCTCGGGATAGACTGACCATGGAAGTACTAGTAGAGACTGATGCGTCTTGTGCTCTACCTCCTGGAATGCGGCGTACACACGTGACAAGCTCTCGGGATAGACTGATCAAGTGGTGAGTCAGTGGCCAAAATAATATCGCGTCTTGCGGGACGCTAAAATCCTTATTTCTGGGTCACGTGACCGGCAATCTAGCGTCAGTTTAATGGAGAAATGATGTAACTGAAACAAAATAAGGTCTTCCGGAGCGTCCTGCAATCGCTGCAACACTTCCTCTCTCTAGAGTAGTTTATCATAACTCTATGAGACTGATGCGTCTTGTACTCTTACCTCCTTGTAATGCGGCGTACACACGTGACAATAGACACGTTGAATCCAAAATGAGGTTTTTAATTCTTTACAATTATTAATTTTCACAATATATATATTTATTTAATGCAATATTATAATCAACAAAATACATTTATAAAATAGTTATATTCTAGTTTACTTAGAGGAAAATTTTTTATGAATATAGAATAATAATATGGATATTTCTATAAGATATTTAGACAGATTCCCGAAGGTCATTTCAAGGTTATTTACATTTTGATGGGTAACAATTATATTATTTAATTACTATGGGGATAAATAATACATTTGATAAATTTGTTAAAATGAGAAAAGTGAAACAACAAAGTAATTTTACGGGTCCATGTTATATTGAAATTTATATAAAATTTGTTTGTTAAACATTATTTGAAATAGGAACGAATAAAAGGGCAGAACATTAAAAATATTTATATATTGATCACATATTCTTTCTATTTGTAGCCTAAGTAACCTAAAAGAAAATTAATGCAGTTACATTGGTAAATAATTTCGACTGCAAACAAAGAGAGGAAATGTGTTTATTTCGTAAGAGTTAGATTTTCTGTCTAAAGGAGAATATTTTTTATTCATCTATTGTTAATTATTGGTGAATTGAAATGATAATAAAATTTTTAATCCTTTTCTATTGAGGACAGACTTAATCCCGAAAAGAAACTCTTAAATAATATCATTTCATCAATTTCTTTATTAATACATATTTCATTTATATAGAAATCATTAATTAAACTATTGCATTAGTATTGTTACCCCTCAAATATGAAAACTTTATGTAGTTAATTCGAACCTATTGAAATGAATTTATTACATCTGCATGATTATTTTACTTACTTTAGTAATTTCAATATTAAATTAGATCTGTTGAATACACTTTTTTTATTTCTTTTTATCCCGTTAGTGATTTATAATCAGGCAAGTTGTAATATTCATATGAGTTACAAAACAAACTTGGCTGTTGCACATCCCAATTTTTTTGCATTAACTCTTTTTGTGCGGTCGGTCTGACTTTTCCCGAGTGATTAGTCGGTAGACCTAATTTAAGAAAAAATATCATAGGGAATGGGTGCGAGTTCAACCAAATATTTGCTGATATGTTTTAAAGATGTCAATAAAATTAATTAATTTACATGATGTACTTTGTTCTTCTGAATGATGATTAATATAGAGAAGAAAAAATAAATAAGAAAAAGTGCTATCTAGTCCTAAATAATAAAAGCTTCGGCAGAAATCTTTAACGCTGTATTCCCATTAACATTAAACATAGAACATTTGTATATCTATGGGAGATTTAAAAAATAATAAGTTTAAAAATTGATCACTAGTTAGTACGGTTTCTATATTATTCGATTAACTTTTTCTGATCCATGAATATTAAAAGACATTTTGCAATATGTAATGGAAATATAACGCCATCTATTGGGTTTATAATTATACTTAGGTTATCATAAAAGAACATATTTTTAATTATTTATTCATACCAAGAACTAATGGATGATTATTTTAAATATTATGTTGAAGTATTTATTATTAAAATTTTAAACCAATTATTCATTTCATCTTCTTATGTCTACAAACTTCAATATGAAATTAATTAAACTTTTTCAATGGAAAAGTCTATTAATAAATATCTCATAAAAGAAAATATTTTTTATTTGTATTTTAGGAAATTTGAAACTGACTCACTAGTTTGATGTTATGACTCACTAGTTTGATGTTATGACTCACTAGTTTGATGTTATGACTCACTAGTTTGATGTTATTACTCACTAGTTTGATGTTATGACTCACTAGTTTGATGTTATGACTCACTAGTTTGATGTTATGACTCACTATTTTGATGTTATGACTCACTAGTTTGATGTTATGACTCACTAGTTTGATGTTATGACTTACTAGTTTGATGTTATGACTCACTAGTTTGATGTTATGACTCACTAGTTTGATGCTATGACTCACTAGTTTGATGTTATGACTTACTAGTTTGATGTTATGACTCACTAGTTTGATGTTATGACTCACTAGTTTGATGTTATGACTCACTAGTTTGATGTTATGACTCACTAGTTTGATGTTATGACTCACTAGTTTGATGTTATGACTTACTGTCGTACATTTATTATATTCAAGGTATTACAATTTACAATAAACACTTAATGTATTGTTTTTAAGATTTACAGTATTTTGATTTTGTTACTACTTTCCTTTTCATTTTCTTTGATTAGAGAAGCTCTATAAAATTAAAACAAGGTTGTTTTAATTTTAATTTTACCCTATATTTTCACTTGGTTTAGTTACTAATATCTTTGTTTCATTTTACTTACCTTATTATTTCGTACCTACGTACAATTATATGAGTGAGTTATGTAAATATTAGCACCCAGGGGCTCTATCCTGAAACTGTCTGTGGTGAATGGAAGAGAAGTGGGGTGGCGTCCCTTGGGCCCCGAACTGTTGTAATTTGGATGATGGATTGCCTTTTTTTATTTTATCCATGTTTATCATTTTTTTAACCCTACTTGTAGTTTTAGAGGATAGCGCTAGGGTTATGCTCTTCAATTACGAGGTCTTAGTTTTTGTGTTAGGTAGACTCGTAGGCTTCATTTACTATCACCTCTTCATTTTCCTCTTCCATCCGTGAGTGCAGCCACCGGTGCTTGTGTCCCGTTTCGTCACATTCCTTGGTAAGTGACTGCATTCACGAAGTAGCTTTTCTGCATCCATGAGAATTGTCACCAACGGTGGTAAGTGACTTTGTTCATGGAGCCACTTTCCTCTCTGACTGCTTCTTCCAGTCCTTTGTATTTAATTTCCTTTTGACGTCAGCGATATGGCCTTTGGTTCCGAAGCAGACGTTAAACCCCTACTAAAATAATCATCAATATGCATTTGCATATATTATGCATTTAATAGTAATGCTCCAAATTTGAAATTTCTCAAATGCATAAGCGTTTTCTCAAATGCATAAGCGTTTTCTCAAATGCATAAGCGTTTTCTCAAATGCATATGCGTTTTCTCAAATGCATATGCGTTTTCTCAAATGCATATGCGTTTTCTCAAATGCATATGCGTTTTCTCAAATGCATAAGCGTTTTCTCAAATGCATAAGCGTTTTCTCAAATGCATATGCGTTTTCTCAAATGCATATGCGTTTTCTCAAATGCATATGCGTTTTCTCAAATGCATATGCATTTTCTCAAATGCATATGCGTTTTCTCAAATGCATATGCGTTTTCTCAAAGAGCATAAAACCTGCTGCATATGCAGTATATTTCCCAGTGCATATATGTACTGCATATTTGGAAAAGCATATAGTCACAACCCTACTCATGATATTTAAATTCTGTACTATCTTTTAAATTGTTAAAAATCGAAGAGTTAATCTCTGCCTATATATTGAACATGAAATCACTAAGTAAAATAAACAGTAAACTTTAGCGCATACCGTCTCACTGATTCAAGAAATTAATTAAACTTCCTCAACAGTTTCCTGGCTGAGAAATAAGTAGTCTAGTTGATATCACATTGATTACTAGGGTTGCGACAATATGCTTTTAGCATAAAAATATATTCTTGAGCCATGGCTTACTCAATTATATCATTAAGTAAGCCAGGCTTGAGTATATAAGGAATCATATTATTTTATATATAATACTATTATCATTCTATTTTATTCTACTATTTTTAGTATTCAAAATAATTCACTCGAGATACATTATAACATGTTTTTGAATAGTGATCCCCAAGTAATATTGAGATATTCCTGGAATATTCCCTCGTTATTTATATATTCCCTCATTATCCGTTATCGTAATAGGATATCGAGGGAATATTCCTGGAATAGTTCAAATTTATCAAATCTTCTTACGATATCCAGGGAATATTCCAGGAATTGAAGTAAATTTAATGGATTCCCTAACGATTTCGAGGGAATATTAAAGGAATTAGTGAAAATTAGTTGACCCCCTTACGATTTCGTGAGAATATTCCTGGAATTAAAGGGAATTGGTTTAGGTAGAACAGGTAAGCAAAGAGTGAGGGTGACAATTTTTGTCATTGCACGAAGGTTATTCTTAGAGCTAACTCTGTGACTTTATTTACTAAAAGGCAGTGAATAAAAGGGAAAAATATTATAATGGCAGACATTTTAATACAGGGTGCTTAAACTTCTTCCTTGGAAGCTATTTGGAAATAGAACAACTTCAGTGACATTTTGATCCCATTGAAGTTTTCACTCTGAATATTTGTTCTTCTCTTGTTCATTGCATGGTTAAGGCCCACATGCATGCTTAACACCGCGGGAAAAAGCTCTTCTTAAAATGTGTTTACACTTGCGTTTTTTTAATCGCTGATGGAAAAGTCACATTAAATTTTTACTTCAGTGATGAAAAAAAAAACGAAAGTGAGAACACATTTTAAGAAGAATATTTTTTTCCGTGCTGTTTAAAATGTAAATGTGAAGCGGGCCTTAACCATGCGATGAAAAAAACGAAGAATGAATATTCAGAGTGAAAACTTCAATAAGATCGAAATGCCACTGGAGTTGTTCTATTTCCAAATAGTTTCTAAGGAATAAGTGTGAGCAACCTGTATCAAAATGTCTACCATAATTTTTTTTCCTTTTATTCACTGCCTTTTAGTACCTTATTAAAATCACAGAGTTAGCTCTAAGAATAACCTTCGTGCAATGACAAAAATAATCACCCTCACTCTTTGCTCACCTGTTCTTAAACTATGTCCATCAGTTCAAAAATGTTTTTACCAGTTAATAGTAAAATAAGAGGCGAAGAAAAAGAGACCAAGATACAGTTTTTTCGTCTATTGGCTAACGATTTACAAGTATTTGAAAAAGCGGAAAAAATTTGTGGCCCATAATATACTTTAAACCTAAATTGTAACATGGATCATCGGAAATTATATTATGTATAATATTTCTAACGACAGGTGATTCAATATTTCAATAAAATTTCTAATGAATATTAGGTATAATTCAAATCATCAAATTAGTTATGAATTTCCTTGAAAGGAATCCATTTTTGGACTAAGAATAAATTTCATTCTTTTCCAATTTTAATATGGTAATAAAACTACGTAAAATTGATCACAATATCTTGTGTGCCGTTGGTTTACATTTTATTAATTGACCGCCGCGAATTTTTGATGTAAATTTGTTAGCCACTAAACTAGCTCTTAGAGAACATTTAAATTTGGACAGGAAAGGAGAGGAGGAATTTAGAATCTCAGCCTTTAAACAAACAATGAATTTTAATGAAGTCTGCAAATAATTTGGAGTGAGAATCTTTAACTAACTCTGGCAATTGGTTCACTTTTGAACTGAGTAATTATACATTTTGTTCTTTACGTATATTTTAATTAGAATGTTGAAGAAGATAAATATTTATAATTGTTTAAGGATATTTTGAATAATAATGAAAAAGTCAGAATATCAAGTAAATGTATAGTAAAAAGGTAAATAATTTTATCCATTATTATTTCTGTAAATTTAAAATTTCAAAATAAATGGAAATATTGTCTTTCAAATAAAAATAATAAGAAGGTAATTTGACCACACACGTACAGATGTATTTGTATAAAATATTTAAGTATTTTTAGAAATCATTCCAATTAATTTAGGCGCAGTTGAATGGCAGTTCTTGATAGGCCTGCCGTAAGCCTACGAACACACTGTTCCTATTTTAAATTAGTTATTGAATAAAATGAATGTTCATAACATTAGAAATCATTTCCCAATTAAATTGAATGTTAAGTTGAAATTCTGAATGAACAATTCTCAAGACGATTCCAAAGCTGATTTTGTGAATAGAGATCAAATGCCTGGTCGATTGTCAGGCCATTCGAATTGTGAAAGCTTCATTCGAATAGCCACTAGCCTTTCTGATGAACCTAACCGATTGAAGAGGAATAAAGAAGATTGTGTACAAGATAGGCACCCACTCTATCAAGACTGAAATCACTGGAGTGACTCATTCGTCATGGTCGAAAGCCACTGGGATATTCAGAACCAGTCCAAGAATGGGTAATTCCAATCAGGGTGATGAATGTCCAGTCAAAAATTGATTTCTTTAGCATGGGAGAATTCTCTTTTCACTTCAATCGAATTGGTCTTAGAAAATTGGAAGGGGTTTGGTAGCGTAAGTGGATTTGGAAGAATTATTGAACACCGATGGTACTCCAGTGGTCAAAGATTGGGACGGAATGTCTATAAGGTGAAGTTTTGCTAGATTCTAGTCGTATTATACCTTGCTGTCATGTTTGATGTTTGATAGATATACCACAAAATCATCTTTACTAGTACCATAAGAGTATAGTTTCTTATAAATGAAATGTAAGTTATTTGTAAATACTTAGACTCTACTATGTTTTTTTATTATTTCGGATTGAATCCTAAAACAATTCAGACATTCTTTCATTCTATGTTCATTTAAAGTCATAATCTTTCATTTAAATAAATTTAATTATTATACATCAGAATACCTATTCAAGAATAACTTAAATGTTCTTAGTAAACTCCGTAGACTATAAAATGTTTCGCGTGATTCAGTTTATCACATATTTTCATTTAGTAATTGACGTGTTCAGTCCAATAGATTTATGTTGGTGAAAATAATAAATTTTGTCCAAAAATATGCTTGAAAAAATCAGAGCAATATTTATATTTTATTTTTGCTTGTCTACCTATACCGGGTGTGCCAAAAGTCACTTTACCATTTTAAAACTTTATTGCGCACAAAATAAAGCTTATTAGCAAACTGAAAATGAAAGCAGAATATTTAAAGTTTTTTACTTTTAAAAATTCTTCCAAATATCTTCCTTCATTAATTTGCATCACTCTTCTCATAATAACTGGTGAAAATTTGATAATTTCTTAGAAATATTCAGATTTAGTTCATCAAGCGTGTTTTGATTATTTATGAATACCTTTTCGATTAAATAGTATTTAAATAAAATATTAAAAAGATTTTGAGTCAATTTGATTCGTATTTTTTTCTCAGTGTAGTCTTCTGTATAACACTATAATTCACACGCTGATTAAGTTTTTAAGTGCGATACGACTTCGGTCTTTCAGTTTGCTCTAAGTCAGATCATGATCCCGTTAGTCTGAATTTATCTACCATGGAAAAAATGCAGATCTTAGATTAACTCTTGTTAAAAATTTTCAAAAAACATCTCCTCACTCCAACAACTGATCCATTTTAGTTAGTAATAATAGTCAGCAATTGTGTGGCTCTCTTTTCTCCATATTGAATTTTGCCATCTTTAGAGGTTTACAATTTCACAAATTGAAGAGTATATTTGAAATACCTGAAATCTGAAAGTCATATATTTATTTTGTTTCATATCTACTAAAACTTTAGGTATTCTACTTTCATTTACCGTTTACTAAAGATTTTTTTCTCTTTTAGTTTTTGCATAATAAAATTTAAAAATGGTAAAGTGACTTCTGGCCCACCTGGTATATATTATAGATGGACTTCAAAATCTTTATTTCATCAAAGAATACAAAAATAATTCCAGGGCATATAATATACAATATCATCCTTTCCTGTTAAGAATAATAGAGTTCTCACAAGACTGTAGGTCTCACAAGACTGTAGGTCTTACAAGACTGTAGGTCTTACAAGACTGTAGGTCTTACAAGACTGTAGGTCTCACAAGACTGTAGGTCTCACAAGACTGTAGGTCTCACAAGACTGTAGGTCTCACAAGACTGTAGGTCTCACAAGACTGTAGGTCTTACAAGACTGTAGGTCTTACAAGACTGTAGGTCTTACAAGACTGTAGGTCTTACAAGACTGTAGGTCTTACAAGACTGTAGGTCTTACAAGACTGTAGGTCTTACAAGACTGTAGGTCTTACAAGACTGTAGGTCTTACAAGACTGTAGGTCTTACAAGACTGTAGGTCTTACAAGACTGTAGGTCTCACAAGACTGTAGGTCTCACAAGACTGTAGGTCTCACAAGACTGTAGGTCTTACAAGACTGTAGGTCTTACAAGACTGTAGGTCTTACAAGACTGTAGGTCTTACAAGACTGTAGGTCTTACAAGACTGTAGGTCTTACAAGACTGTAGGTCTCACAAGACTGTAGGTCTCACAAGACTGTAGGTCTTACAAGACTGTAGGTCTCACAAGACTGTAGGTCTTACAAGACTGTAGGTCTTACAAGACTGTAGGTCTTACAAGACTGTAGGTCTTACAAGACTGTAGGTCTTACAAGACTGTAGGTCTTACAAGACTGTAGGTCTTACAAGACTGTAGGTCTTACAAGACTGTAGGTCTTACAAGACTGTAGGTCTTACAAGACTGTAGGTCTTACAAGACTGTAAGTCTTACAAACTGTAAGGCTCACAAGAATGTAAGTCTCACAAGACTGTAAGTCTCACAAGAATGTAAGTCTCACAAGACTGTAAGTCATACAAGACTGTAGGTCTTACGAGACTGTAGGTCTTACAAGACTGTAGGTCTTACAAGACTGTAGGTCTTACAAGACTGTAGGTCTTACAAGACTGTAAGTCTTACAAACTGTAAGTCTTACAAACTGTAAGTCTCACAAGAATGTAAGTCTCACAAGACTGTAAGTCTTACAAGACTGTAAGTCTCACAAGACTGTAAGTCGTACAAGACTGTAAGTCGTACAAGACTGTAGGTCTTACAAGACTGTAGGTCTTACAAGACAGTAGGTCTTACAAGACTGTAGGTCTTACAAGACTGTAGGTCTTACAAGACTGTAGGTCTTACAAGACTGTAAGTCATATAAGACTGTGAGTCATACAATACTGTAAGTCTTACAAGACTGTAAGTCATACAATATTGTAAGTCTTACAAGACTGTAAGTCTTACAAGAATGTAAGTCTTACAAGACTGTAAGTCTTACAAGACTGTAAGTCTTACAAGACTGTAAGTCTTACAAGACTGTAAGTCATACAATATTGTAAGTCTTACAAGACTGTAAGTCTTACAAGAATGTAAGTCTTACAAGACTGTAAGTCTTACAAGACTGTAAGTCTTACAAGACTGTAGGTCTTACAAGACTGTAGGTCTTACAAGACTGTAGGTCTTACAAGACTGTAGGTCTTACAAGACTGTAGGTCTTACAAGACTGCAGGTCTTACAAGACTGTAGGTCTTACAAGACTGTAGGTCTTACAAGACTGTAGGTCTTACAAGACTGTAAGTCATATAAGACTGTGAGTCATACAATACTGTAAGTCTTACAAGACTGTAAGTCATACAATATTGTAAGTCTCACAAGACTGTAGGTCTCACAAGACTGTAGGTCTTACAAGACTGTAGGTCTTACAAGACTGTAGGTCTTACAAGACTGTAGGTCTTACAAGACTGTAGGTCTTACAAGACTGTAGGTCTTACAAGACTGTAAGTCTTACAAGACTGTAAGTCTTACAAGACTGTAAGTCATACAATATTGTAAGTCTTACAAGACTGTAAGTCTTACAAGAATGTAAGTCTTACAAGACTGTAAGTCTTACAAGACTGTAAGTCTTACAAGACTGTAGGTCTTACAAGACTGTAGGTCTTACAAGACAGTAGGTCTTACAAGACTGTAGGTCTTACAAGACTGTAGGTCTTACAAGACTGTAGGTCTTACAAGACTGTAAGTCATATAAGACTGTGAGTCATACAATACTGTAAGTCTTACAAGACTGTAAGTCATACAATATTGTAAGTCTTACAAGACTGTAACTTTTAAGGGCCGTACACACGTAGGGTTTTTTAAGTCTTTCCACCAGACTTTTGATTCAAAAGTCAATAGCGTCCACACGTGGATTGACTTTTGAATCTCGTGGACTTACATGCCGTTAACTCCTAGGTTATAGGTAGTTCGTAAAATAGTAACTATTAACTACCTAGGGTAGTTAAAATTACTAATTACCTGGGTTAGATATTTACTAATTATATAGGTTAGTTACTTTAACCTAGATTAATTAATTACTAGAGAACTGCCTACCTAGATTACTAAGATTAGTTAGTTACTGATTAACTAATTAATATTATATTAATTTTTGTGAAGTTTATTACAATATTTGGTAATAAACTAACCGAGATTATTTTCACTTCTTTTGATTTAATGTTAACCTAATTCACTCAATTATTCAAGTACAATATGTATTGCGTTATAATAAAGAAAATAAAGGTATTAGCTAATAGGTTATATGTTGAAATAAATAAAATAAAGATAGTAATATATGTTATTTTACTAAAATATAATATTATACTAAAAAAGTTTAAAGAAACATTACTATTATCAATTTCACTGGCAGTCTTTTATAAAAAGAAAAATATGAGAATTCTTCACCTCAAAGGTAAAATAATGAATGGAGCAAATATTGACTAAAATGAACACTAATATAGTTTTTATACAATATATTTTATGAGTTGACAGTAGCTATACGAAGATTTCCAAAATGGCATCTCTTGATTGGGGGAAAATAATAGAGCATGAAGGTTGTTGAAAAGTCTCGGACTTTCGGTGCAAAATTTAAATCTCATGGAAAAAGTGGGAGGAGCTTAGCTAAAAGTTGCGTGGAAAGACTGAAAAAATCCTACGTGTGTTCGGCCCTTTAGAAGACTGTAAGTGAAAGACTTATAATACTTTGTCTTCATTTTCTCTAACTTTTTTTTTCATGTAAATGAGTTGTAGTGGAATTTTTCCCTGTGGAATTATTTGCCACAGAAATGAAAATTTGGCAAAAGTTGAATGTTTTACATTCAAAATATTTACATAACTAGGGAGATAGGTATTATTTATACAATTTACATAACTAGGGAGGTAGGTATTATTTATACTATTTACATAACTAGGGAGATAGGTATTATTTATACTATTTACATAACTAGGGAGATAGGTATTATTTATACTATTTACATAACTAGGGAGGTAGGTATTATTTATACTATTTACATTACTAGGGAGATAGGTATTATTTATACTATTTACAGAACTAGGGAGGTAGGTATTATTTATACTATTTACATTACTAGGGAGATAGGTATTATTTATACTATTTACATAACTAGGGAGGTAGGTATTATTTATACTATTTACATTACTAGGGAGATAGGTATTATTTATACTATTTACAGAACTAGGGAGGTAGGTATTATTTATACTATTTACATTACTAGGGAGATAGGTATTATTTATACTATTTACAGAACTAGGGAGGTAGGTATTATTTATACTATTTACATTACTAGGGAGATAGGTATTATTTATACTATTTACAGAACTAGGGAGGTAGGTATTATTTATACATTTTGGTGTACGATGAAAGGTGAGTATTAATAATCATCCATTAATCATCATCCTTAATCATCCATTGGGATTAATTTACTGATTAAAAGTTTGAATTAGGATTTAAAAAAATACGATCTCGAATCACTTGTTTAATCACTAATGCATTAGAGATTAATAGGGTTGTGACAATATGCGTTTAAATTCGTTGATCTTAAGAATGTCACAGACGAAACGAAATGAAATTTATAAATATAGTAGAGGAGCTAGAACATAAAACGTATTTTTCATCATTCTCAAGTACAACAAACTAATGAGCCGTGCACACGCAGGGTTTTTAAAGTCATCCCACCAGACATTTTACTAAGCTCCTCCTACTTTTTCCACGGGAATAAAAGAAAAATATTATATAATTTTTATTTTTCATAGTTGGTATGATGATACCTATGATACCTGCAGGTATCATGGATACCAACTATAAAAAATAATAACTATACAATTTTTTCTTTTATTCTCGTGGAAAAAGTAGGAGGAGTTTAGCAATAAGACTGGTGGAAAGACTTAAAAAACCCTACGTGTGCACGGCCCTTAAGTTTCGTTCGAAATGTGAAATTCATATTACTAATGTTCTAATAATTTCAATTTATAGAAATGTTTCGATTGATAAGAAGAAACGGTGGACATATCACTTTAAAATGAGGGAAAGTAAGTTCTAGTTTAGAAACACAACTTTGAACGATGAAAGTAATATAGGTATGACAAAAAACATAAAATTAGTCTGGACATTGAAATCTAAAAGTTATTTCTAAAATGCATTTGCATTTTCCGTGTGTTATCGGTAGAGGTGGCGTAACTTTCTGAGAAATTTATTCTATTGTTTTTTTTACGAGGACAGAAGAAAGCAACAGCGGAGTTATTATGAAATTGAAATTATTTCACGTTCTCTTTAAAATCAAGTTATAGTTTTATTATTTATGAAACCAAAATTTGATCAACCGGTTACAATTTTCCAATGAAAGCCCGGCATGGTTGACCCAAGCGAGTAAGATCAGAGTTTAACATTTAGTTAAACGTTAGGAAGAATATTCTAGTGGAGATAATCTCACAATAGTTTCAAGTTACAGTACATAGGCATAGAAGATTTAGTTCAAACTTTGTGAGTCCTAATTAAAGCTGTGACCACAGGTAAGGTCAGAACATAAGCTAAATTAGTTATTTAATTAATACCAATAAACAATGGAGAGTTAGATGGGACAGACTTAGTTGTACAATGCTTGGGAAATTCATCACACTGGCGTCGATAGAATTGAAATAGGAATATTTAATTTAACATATAAAGGGAACAGGTAATTGGAAAATCTTATTGTGATTGTCGGAAATAACTTTTCTTTTAAATGAATAAAGATTTTTCAATCTGTTAGACAATAAAGAACTCACAGCTATCAATGACAATACCTAATCTCGAGTGAAATAATCGTAATGTTCCATTCACATATTATTGATATAATCATATAATAGGGCACATACTTAATATATACAACAACCAAAATGCAATTTTTGCAATGGTAGTGTAATTGCCAAGACTATACAGTACGAGTCAGAAAAAGCGGATACGAAGTTAGAATCGCCGTAACTTTAACAAGAACTATCGTATTTTCATGTGATTTTCTTTGGCTAATGCAAGAGTCTGTCACCTATGAGCACATTGTTCGTTTTTTTCATATTTCTATAAGTTTTCTACAGAGTGGTCATAAGTAGAGGGTTGTGAAATTGCTCTAGCGCAAGCTTATTTCAAATCTTGCTTATCAAAAGAATAGGTTTATCTCCGAGAATTAGGATGATTTCAAGAACCCTTATGTTGAATCAGTAGATATTTTCGGAGCTACGACATATTCATGTAGAAACTCTGAATCAAACTATGGTGGATGCAAGATAGTGCCCAAGTACACAGGACACTTGTTGTCAAGGAACGACTGTGGGAAGTTTTTGAACATCGAGAATTGTCATGGTTCATGCCATTGAATGGGTTCCGATGAGTTCAGATTTAACTGATTTCTCTTGTGAGGTTTATTGAAAAATGATATGCTCCTACTCGCCTGATAACCAGCACCAATTAAAAGAACGAATAACGCATGATGTGGATTTCTTGAAAGCTAATCCTGACATGATCAAAAGATTAATGAAAGCAGTCGGAAAACGGACGCAAAAATAATGTAATGAAAAAGGGGGATAATGGATATTTTTGGTAAAGAATGTTTTACTTTAAATTTTCATAATATGCAATTGTTTTTTTATTCTAACTAAAAAAATACTGGGTAAACAAACCTATTTTGATATCGTTCATCAATTACATATCTCGCACAAGAGCCTATAAACCTCCCTCTACTTATGATCACCCTGTAGAAAACCATTAGTAATATGGAAACGAACGATAAATCTGGTTATAGCTGACAAAATTCTGCATTAGCCAAAGAAAACTCCCCAAATTACGATGCTTCTTGTTAAAGTTATAGTGATTTTAATTTCGTAACCAGTTTTTTGACTCGTAATTTATGCTACAATTTGCATTTAAAACAGTTATTTGCGAATCTCATTTGTATCGTACTTAACCAAAATAAATAATAATTATATCGTTTTTTCTTATATTCTCGTGGAAAAAGTAGGAGGAGCTTAGCAAAAAGTTTGGTGGTAAGACTTAAAAAATCATACGTGTGTACGGCTCTAAACAATTAAGTCAAAATTGTTAACTAATTCTATCAAGATTTAACGGTAGAATTCATGATTAATTGTGATTTAGAAAAGATAGAAAATGTTGTTTGAATATTAACCATCACGACTTAATTTACCGCAATTATCAATTGTTCGTCTGTTAGAAATCAAAAGGAAAAATTGAGACATGCAGATAGTTATTTTCTCTGTGATAAGCTTATTTAATTAATTAATTGATAACAGTTTGTAAATCTGTGTACCTAGTCAGTTATCTGTGATGAGAGAAAAGTCAGTTGTGATGAGAGAAAAGTCAGTTGTGATGAGAGAAAAGTCAGTTGTGATGAGAGAAAAGTCAGTTGTGATGAGAGAAAAGTCAGTTGTGATGAGAGAAAAGTCAGTTGTGATGAGAGAAAAGTCAGTTGTGATGAGAGAAAAGTCAGTTGTGATGAGAGAAAAGTCAGTTGTGATGAGAGAAAAGTCAGTTGTGATGAGAGAAAAGTCAGTTGTGATGAGAGAAAAGTCAGTTGTGATGAGAGAAAAGTCAGTTGTGATGAGAGAAAAGTCAGTTGTGATGAGAGAAAAGTCAGTTGTGATGAGAGAAAAGTCAGTTGTGATGAGAGAAAAGTCAGTTGTGATGAGAGAAAAGTCAGTTGTGATGAGTGAAAAGTCAGTTGTGATGAGTGAAAAGTCAGTTGTGATGAGAGAAAAGTCAGCTGTGATGAGAGAAAAGTCAGTTGTGATGAGAGAAAAGTCAGTTGTGATGAGAGAAAAGTCAGTTGTGATGAGAGAAAAGTCAGTTGTGATGAGAGAAAAGTCAGTTGTGATGAGAGAAAAGTCAGTTGTGATGAGAGAAAAGTCAGTAGTGATGAGAGAAAAGTCAGTAGTGATGAGAGAAAAGTCAGTAGTGATGAGAGAAAAGTCAGTAGTGATGAGAGAAAAGTCAGTAGTGATGAGAGAAAAGTCAGTAGTGATGAGAGAAAAGTCAGTAGTGATGAGAGAAAAGTCAGTAGTGATGAGAGAAAAGTCAGTAGTGATGAGAGAAAAGTCAGTAGTGATGAGAGAAAAGTCAGTAGTGATGAGAGAAAAGTCAGTTGTGATGAGAGAAAAGTCAGTAGTGATGAGAGAAAAGTCAGTTGTGATGAGAGAAAAGTCAGTAGTGATGAGAGAAAAGTCAGTAGTGATGAGAGAAAAGTCAGTTGTGATGAGAGAAAAGTCACAATTCGTAAATAACTCTATTATATGTTATTCATATACCATCAATTTATTTTATTTCAATTAGGTTTTCCAAGGATAAATTATAGTATCGATTTGAATTATTATCATTATTACTTATATACCATCGAATTAGGTTAAAGATTTATTAATTTCGAAACTAAAAATTAAACTTTCAAACCCGACAATCAAGTTATCGAGTTTTAAATAATAAAAGTTCAAAAAGTTTGATTTGATTTTTTTATCATCCTGAACGTATTTTATGATGAAAAATCTTACAATAGTCTAAAGTTGTCACTAATCCGTAAATGAGTAAAGAAGATTTAGTTTCCTGTTTCTTTCTCATGTATGTACCTACATGTGGAACCTAAAATTGTGACCGCATCTCAGGTCGTTATATAAGCTTTACTAGTTATTCGATACTCAAACAATGGAGAAGTTTCATGGAAATTGCTTGTTGTGATTTAATACAGTGTTGTCGATAGAATTTCCTATCAATACATTTTATCATATAAACAATTTTAACCGGATTCTCTTATGAAAATGTGTACGGGAGATTTAGGTTGCGGTTTTATATATTGGTGTTTGTGAGTCTGAACGGCTTCTTAACCGCACACGTTGTAATTTAACTTTTACCATGTACCTACCTAACACACAAACAATGGAAAATTTGACGGGAAAGTCGTACGGTACGTAAGACAATGCTTGACAGTTTTATTATCTGTCGAAACTATTTATAATACTTTGAGGAATAAATTATGATTGGGGTAGGTTACGAATCATCGGTCAGTTTCACAACTTCGGTCATATATAAGAAAATATGATACTATAATTATTATATAACATTTGTTTTTATTGGTATCCAGGATACCTGCAGGTATCATGGATACCAATAAAGATAAAATATAAAATAATGTATAATGACTATAAGTTACAAAATGTATAATGTCAAAATGACAAAATGTATAATGTCACTGTTTTTACTTTAAAATGAAGGTATTAATAAGTTAAAATAAAGAATATAAAAGTAAGAAAAGATGATTAATAAATCCTATTTTCCCGTAATAATGATGAAACGTGAGATATACAATATTATACACATTGATTTTAAAAACACAGTCGATATGAAGATCAAAATGATTTATCTACTTAATTCTGACCTGAAGCCAATGACAGCTCTCCACATCGAAAGCTTGACTCCCATTGGTCGCAATGGAGCACCTCCCATCTGTTGGAGTTCTCTGTCCAGCCCATCGATGTTCAGAACCGCATATAAAAGGCCTCGCTTTCAAATTTGAAATCACTAACACGTCTGCTGCTCGAAACCAAAACTAATTTAAGCCTGTTTAAGTTTCAATCAAAGACTACATAAACTTCATCAAAATGCCTACTTTTGAGGAAATCTGTAAGTAAATGTTTCACAGAGTGACGAGCTTTTGTATTTATTATTTTCAAGAATTACTCCTCAAATTAATTCCTCTTTGGTTATTATGTTACTTGGAATATTTTTTCATTTAAGAACGTTTCTCTATACACACCAATATCGTTCATCTCAAAAAAATATTCAGAGCGAATTACTTCACTTATCTATGTTCTATTTTTCAGGCATGCCATTGAAGACCGTAGTGAGGAAGAGTTTGGAGAGACTTTCTAAATCTCCTCTGCAGTCCCTAAATTCTCTGGAAGAGGCCAATATACTTATGCAAGAGGTTGCGTACTTTACGGAGGGGCTGAATGAGAAGAGTAACCAAGGAATATGCATAACGAGGATCACTGGAAAGCTTTTGATCTGGATAAAGATCTCTCTTTCGAAGGTAAAATTTATCGGATGATGTAATAACTCTGTAGCTACCATAAGTAATGTGTGTCCGTCATTTATTAATATGTTTATAATATATGCATTAATTATTTAACTCTGGATAAAGTTCATTTTAGGAAATACGTGCATTTAAATAATATCAATATTCTTCTTCCAGATTTCAGATCCTGAGAGACTTCTATTCAACCTGGAGGTCCTCAGCAGAATGTGTGAAATAGTTCCGGATTTAATGCTTCCTTTCATCCACATCGAATTACCGCACAGCATAGAAACCATAAGGAAGACGGCTATGCACACTGTGAGTTGATAGTTTTCGATAAATTTCTATCATAAAGTAAATACAAGTTTTTACAGAAGGTTTACCACTTTTAAATATCATGTTTACGGTGTAATTAGGGAAGTGGTTTGGTCACATAAAGATGTGGGTGCATTATTCTATTTAATAAACTGTATGAAAAAATTATTTTTCTAATTCTTTTAATGAATCACATAGACTATACTCCTCTTTCAATAATATTTAAAAAATACGAGGTTTTAATCTAATTTTATTTCAGATAAAAAAGAAAAAGGCACTTAATCCTGAAGAAAAGTACCAACATAATAGTATATTGGTTGGAAAAGAGGAATATGCCGAAGAAACTAAAAATTTATACAACCACTTACAAAAAAAAATCTCCAAATGTGATTACTGTGACGAAGCGAAAGACTCGAATTTAACATCAAATGATCAAGCCAGCAATCAGAAGAGGAAAAGGAGACTTTCTGATTCGGAAAGCGGGTCCAGTTCTTCTGATGGAAGAAGTTCTCAGGGCTCTGAAAATGGGGTTGACGACCAGAATGCCTACCTAGAAGAAATTAAGAATAGCAGTGGTCTTTCTGCTACTTATAAGGTGTCTGGTCGACCAACATCTATAAAAAAATTCGGTACGACTTCCAATGGGAGAACTACCATTCTCCTATCAGAAGCGCTAGCTCCTCAACCTAAGAAAAGAGGAATTCAGAGTAGATATAAATACTGATGCCTTGAGAATAGTATTGTTTGGAGATTTTTTTACCGAGTCACATGTTAGAGACCTATTTTAGGATAACTAAAATATCTGTTCTCCCTTCCGATCTTTTTAATTGTTGAGCTTCGTAGTGAATGTTTATATACTTTTAGGATCACTAAAATGTCTATTTTTCACCAAATAATGACAGTTACTAAATATCTAACGTTACTAATATTATAATGTTACCTCTCGATTCAGTTGGTGCATTTTTAGTCAACCTTAGTGCTTGTATATATTGTTTGTTTGGTTTCTTGTATATGTAACAATTTTATATTTTTAATATTTTATGTTCGATGTAAATAATGCCGATTGAAATAAATACTGAACTTTTAATTAAAATTTTCTTTCTTCCTCCTGAAAATCTATCAAAATATCTATTTATTCGAAAAAGGTAAATTCAAGCCACTGCAATTGTTAGAAGAATTTAAATAACAAAGTTTTCAATTTTAAAATTAGTAAGTTTTCTTTTTAATGCTGAAATACGCTTTTCCAGTTCTATGCTATCGACAACACTGTATTAAATCACAACAAGCAATTTACATGAAACTTCTCCATTGTTTGAGTATCGAATAATTAGTTAAGCTTATATAACGACCTGAGATGCGGTCACAATTTTAGGTTCCAGTACAAAAGAAACCGGAAACTAAATCTTCTTTACTTATTTACGGATTAGTGACAACTTTAGACTATTGTAAGATTTTTCATGATCATCTTACGCTCACGATTAGGGTTGTGACAATATGCTTTCTAAATCATAGATATGGTTGTGGCAATATTCTTTTAGCATAAAAATATAATCTCGAGCATATTTTAAATAAAGCATTTTCTTTTATTAAAAACATTCTTTTTATTGAAATTTTATTCTTTTTATTAAAAAGTAATAAAACATATTCTTTTCAACAATATATAAAAAATCAAGTAACTAATATACTTCTCAGTTCATAGATATGCTATATTATAACTAAAGAATAAATATTTAGAAGAAAAAAACAATAGAAAGTAAGTATATTGGAATTTTAGAAGACCGTCGCCAAACAATACATGCCAAAATTATTGGAACATACAAGCCGAATTGAGGTTAATTAATACCTACCTGAAAAACCTGTTCAATATTGCAATTTGACTGATAAAAATTAACCAACTGGGTAGAGAGAATTATAGAAAATTATTTGGACTATGAACTGAATTCTATAGAACAATTTCTATTTTTTACTTACAAAAGTTAACAAAAAAATTCATTCAGATGTAATGAATATATTAGAAATATATTTCATTTATTCTCATTGAGTATTCTAAATTTGAAGGGTAACATTCCTAATTAACTGTTATAATGATAATTATTTATAATTAATAGAGATTCTTTTGATAATATACTGGGTTTTGAAATTAAATGGATTTTAGGTTTTACTGACCTTTAATTTCATGAACAGTTAGTAATTGTAGCAAAAAATCTAAAATAAAAGGATTGTCGAACACTTAAGAAACGAAATACTATTCCTCTCATTGGTTGCAGTTTAATTTATTTACTAATTTTATTTACATTATCATACATCAAAAATATTCATATTTTCTTTACAAAAAATATTTATAGTTATTGGTTAAATAATATCATATAGATTATAGAGTAACTATTAGAATTTTATTGAGTTTTTAAAAGTATAAAATTTGTACTGCAACGTGATCAAAATTATTGGAACAGGAGTTTACAAATATCCTGATCTTTATTAATTCTGTTTAATTTATTGTAATATACTAACTTACACATTGATGTAGATCTTATTTCTCAGATTTAAACTTTACCCAATTATGCTGAAACTGATGACATAGTGGTGAAGTATACCGCAACGATGTTAGTGTTCCTAGAAAAGCGTCAAAGGCACGCGTCGAGAGGGTAGGTATATATTATGTGTATACAATATATATGCATAAGTATGTAAATTATACAGCCAAGCTAGAATTATACTTACAATTAATAAAATTATCAAGGTCTGTAAAGCAAGAATATGTTGTTGTTGAATTAATTCCGTGGTTACTTTTTTAACGCTACTAAAATAACAGCGATGATATAATACAGTTAACATTTAACACGTTCCTTCAGTATTATTTACTGGAATTCAATTAGGTACATTGGAATATATTAATGCAAGTTCATATTACAGGTAAATGAATGACGCTTTTGGTTAAAGGAATTAGACTGTATGATTGAATGGGTTAGACTGTATGATTGAATGGGTTGGACTGTATGATTGAATGGGTTAGACTGTATGATTGAACGGGTTAGACTGTATGATTGAACGGGTTAGACTGTATGATTGAACGGGTTAGACTGTATGATTGAATGGGTTAGACTGTATGATTGAATGGGTTAGACTGTATGATTGAATGGGTTAGACTGTATGATTGAATGGGTTAGACTGTATGATTGAATGGGTTGGACTGTATGATTGAATGAGTTGGACTGTATGATTGAATGGGTTGGACTGTATGATTGAATGGGTTGGACTGTATGATTGAATGGGTTGGACTGTATGATTGAATGAGTTGGACTGTATGATTAAATGAGTTGGACTGTATGATTAAATGAGTTAGACTGTATGATTGAATGGGTTGGACTGTATGATTGAATGGGTTGGACTGTATGATTGAATGGGTTGGACTGTATGATTGAATGGGTTGGACTGTATGATTGAATGGGTTGGACTGTATGATTGAATGGGTTGGACTGTATGATTGAATGGGTTGGACTGTATGATTGAATGGGTTGGACTGTATGATTGAATGGGTTGGACTGTATGATTGAATGGGTTGGACTGTATGATTGAATGGGTTGGACTGTATGATTGAATGAGTTTGACTGTATGATTGAATGAGTTTGACTGTATGATTGAATGAGTTAGACTGTATGATTGAATGAGTTAGACTATATGATTGAATGAGTTAGACTGTATGATTGAATGAGTTAGACTGTATGATTGAATGAGTTAGACTGTATGATTGAATGAGTTAGACTGTATGATTGAATGGGTTGGACTGTATGATTGAATGGGTTGGACTGTATGATTGAATGAGTTGGACTGTATGATTGAATGAGTTGGACTGTATGATTGAATGGGTTGGACTGTATGATTGAATGGGTTGATGTCGATGATGGACATGATGTTGCTGATTCAGGTGATATTTAATGTCATGTCGAAGTTAGATAGAAGTTCACATGCCAAAGATTTGTACAAAATAATTAAGTTTTGCTGATATAATTAAGCAAGTTATTTCCAGGTATCTGTACATATACTCCAGAATAATAAATTTTTTGAATACAATTATGATATAGCTTTACCCGTCTCTTAAAAATCTTTTATCATTAAGTTCTTTTTGAATACAGGCAGGCCTCGCTTTAAGTACACCTTAGTTTAATAAAAGTGGTACTTATTTCAAGTCATGTCTCGAAATAAGTACAATTCGTGGACATAGAAAACCGAGACAATTGTTTTTTATTATTTCGCGGTAACTATCAATAACATCAATATTATAATCCAGATGAGTTTATTAGAAGCAATTGGTTCGGAAATTCAACAAGTCCCATTTTGGGTTTAATTCAGTGTTATCGCACGTCTCTATATTTTCGAACACGTAAAAATCTATATAATAATATAATAGAGATTGAATAATAATTATAATTAAAATTTTTAATTACGTGTCCAAAATTTAGAACGTACCCATAACTTGAAATTTAGTTACCTACCCAACTACAATTCGGAGCTCAAGGGAGCTCCCTCCCTATAATGTTCATATAAAAAGTATATTATAATATTACCTACACCTAGCGGAAGAGCTTGCACTATTGGTATGTACGTGAGTATGCTTATTGTTTTCATATTATTTTATGTATGCAGTAATCAAGCTTTATTTTTTGTAAAAATATGGACAAGATTTGTGAAATCGAAGTCAAGAAGATATAGTTTTAATGATAAAGCCATCCCTTCAAATAAGCTAGAGCCTAGATAGAAGCTTCATCAGTTTGTTCATTTACAAGATGGCGCCATGGATTGGGGCGCTCTCTACCGTTAGCACTTGATAAGAAATCTATTACATATAAAATGATATATTTCCAATATTAAATTTTATTGAACATTACAATTCTACATAAATGCTTTATTCTTTCTATGCAATAGTTTGGCATTAAAATTGTTAAAATAAAAATGACTGTACTGCCTCTTTAAAAACTAATGAATAATGATAGTGTTATAAGATTTGTAGATAAAATCCTATGTTTGCTTCGAAATGAAATATGTATAAATACATTCAATTACTTTTTTTTCCCAAGTGTATCATTATTTTAACAGATGATAGCGCTAGTGTTATGTTTTTTAACTATGAAGACTTACAAAATTTAAATCTTAATTCCCAGTCTTAGAGTTGAGCAAATGAGCATGCCTGCTCAACTCTACGCTAATCTCAAGGCTGGATAAATGGGTTAAGGGTCGCCAGGATAGGGATCCAACTGGTGTTCAGAAAATTCTATTCATCAAATTCAACAATCCATTCGTAATATATTTTTACGGTGTCTATCAAATCTGACTGGTCCCTTTAAAGAGAGTCTTCAAATTCTTCCAAAATGAATTGATATTGAAATTTTGTATATCAAAGGAAGCTCAATACATATACGATTCATTAATTTTACGAGTGATTTGAAGCTAGGGTGAAGCAGGTAAATTGCAGTAACTAACTATCTTTCCATGTCTGAGTCAACATCAATCAGGAAGGTGTAAATTTGATTGGTTTTAGATAGCTAGAATAGGTGTTCACAGTTTCTAGAGCTAAAGACTTATTCTTTACCGATCGTACTAATTGATTGTTTGAAAGAAGCTCAGAGAAGATAGCTCCAATTTTTAACCCCTAAGCTTCAAGGACTATTTTTTAGTTAATGTAGCGCCCGATGGCCCCTGCTTGCTCCACGCTTTCGCCATTGTTTATTCGCACTAGGAATACATCCTTCATTTTCGAGAATACTTATAAATCCAATAAATCTGATTTTCAGGGTACTGAAATGCCTGTACATTCAATGGTATATCATTTGAAAAGTTAAGGCTCTGTAGCGGTGATTATTTCGAGCTACAATCATGAAATTTGTATTATCAGTATTTTAAGATTTATGTTTATATGGATAACTAAAATACATGTGTTTATGATGTTCTTGCAAACAAGCGATATCTAGGCGAACTAATAAAATTTAACACGGAGGGGAGAAATTTAGCTACAAGAATATATCAATCGTTCAAATTTCTTAGTGTTCTGTCAGAGGAATTGCAAAGGAGTTACTTTCTCCAGGTAAATAGATACATTTGTGATTAAATTTTTACTGGTAACATAGTGGACACCGTAAATAAAACTTAAAAAGTTAAATGTCGAAATAGAAAACACTATGAATGGTTAGGAATTTAAATATGGTGAAGACTATAAACCTCAGAAACTAATTCAATTTAGAGAACACTACAACAACTGAATACCTTGGTACGTTATTATCTTATTTTTAAGAAGGAATATATTTATTATAACTTAAAATATTTACTTTTTAGTATCTTTCTGTAGGAAGTGTTTTCAGTACATGTGCTCTGTATGGAAGTTATGATCGGAATGACACAAGTAGAGAGCTGTGGGTGTCAGCTGAGTTTGTGTAGCGTAAAAATAGGTAGTGCGGTTGATGACGTCACATGACGTATAACTGTTTAAAGTTTTTGTTAAAGTTGTCAACTATATCTCGACATAATATTATTGAAAGTAAATTGAAATAAGTTGACAAAATTTCAAACAGGGATTGAGAAATATAAAGAAACTGAAATAATCTTTGAATACCATGCAGTCGTTAACACCGTTACAGGTAATGTGACGTCATCATCCTCACTACCTATTTTCACGCTACACAAACACAGCTCACACTCACAGCTCTCTACCTTTGACATTGCACTCCTATCTTCCACACAGAGAACGTGTACTGTGGTTATTTTAAATTAAAATTGTCAGTCACTGAAGTTTTTATTCCACTTCATCAAAAAGTATAGCCATAGATACAACTGATTCTGTGCTCTAGTTCATGAGTTATGTTATATTCAACCATATGACTCCGTAAATTAATTTTTAAAATTTCGGGAGAATTTCTGGTACAAATTCTACAATTTCACAATCGATTTTTTTATTGATTAAATATCAAGCTACCTGACAGTAGTAGTCTTGTATTTCGTATTCAGTTTCATCACTGTATTTGAAACAGTTCTTTATAAATCCTTTCAAAAGATGTTTCATAAATAAATTAGAATTGATACCGTTGTGATAACCTAACATCCTTTTCGTGTCCAAATACGAAATGGCCATTGCGTATAGTAGAGAATGGCCATCAGGTTTAACATTAACTACTTGATATGTTGGGCATAGCTCTACTACCATATTTTCTGCTTTCCATACGAAGTTGCCGGCAGAAATCGAAAATATACTGAGTTTGTTGTGGAACTCCATTAATTTTCTGATATGGCGAAGAATATCCGTCCCTACTTGAAACTTGAACTGAACCAAATTTGGATGGTTACAGTACACGCAGAACCTGTAGAGAAAGATTGAATCACAAAAATCTATGATCAATAACAGATGTGGTCAAATATTGTGTTTTTTAAGTGCCGAAAGATAGGTACTCTGTGCCTTTACATTTTCTTCGCTTTATTAATTGCAAGGTATAGAGAGTAATTATTATGAGGTTTTAGATTTTATTGTGAAGTACGTACAATATTAAATATATTGCTCAAATTTATTGGTTGCAGATACATCATTTGCATTTTAAAAGTATTTAACAAATGATATTTTAATTAGCTTTTTTTCATAGTAAAATAATTCACAATTAAACCTATTACTTATTTTCCCTAAGTAATAATAAATTAAAAGAACAGTGCTGTTCAAATTAATTAAGACAGTGATAAAATAATACAACTATTTGCTGAATTGAATAATTTTTTTACAAAATACATGATGATGATACAAAAAATGATGTAATTAATAAGAGACATGACATCAGTTTACAAGCATCTGAACACAATTTGCATGGACTTGACCTAAGTTGAACACATGTTAGCCAGTTCTTCATAGTGATACCAGGCTCTAATTACAGCACTTGAGCTTTTCCATTGTCGAAAACTCTTCTTTTCGGAGCCTTAGTTTCATTACAGCCCATAGTATTTCGATAGGATTGATGTCAGGATAATTTCTAGTTTAAAACCTCCATTCCACTTTCTTTGAATGTGCGCATTATACCTACGTTAAGTAGGACGTGGTGCGAGAACCTGCTGAGAAATGCCATCTTCACCAGGAAAGTTCCTTTTCATCGTAGGAACTAATAGAGTCTGCAAAATAGCCTCACAAGTGTTAGTATAGAGGGCATCATGAACAGTGATAAATATGAGGCTATTTTGAAGACTTACCTGTTTCCTACGAGGAGAAGAGACTTTCCTGGTGCAGACTGTATTTCAGTCAATGTATTGCCTAATAAAATACGTATTGACTAAAGCTTTAATTAAGAATTTACTCTCGACTAACTCTTTCAAGCTATACAGTAATGTATGCTTTTCATGGCACTGTTGCCAGACCAGTTCATTCTATTTTTGTTTCGAAAAAACCACTAAATGCAAATCTTTGGTACCTGATATAAGTTTGTGAGAGTAGTTGGTTATTATTTTCATCCAACTTTTGTATTTATTTGATGATTGGCAGAAAGCGCTACAAAAGTTGCTTCAGGTACACTGTCTATAGTTTTTACATAATTTGTAATCCTTACCTTTGATGCGGTGGACTATTTCCATCCCAATTGGGACTATTCGGGACTAAGGAATAATAGTGATTTCTCTACAAATTTATCACCAACTTCACCGTTCTTTAATTCATGAGTTATGTTATATTCTAACAAATGAATACGTAAATTGAATTTTAAAAGTTTCGAGAGAGTTTCTGGTATATTTTCCACACTATCACAATCGAATTTTTTATTGATAAAATATTGAACCACCTGACAGTAGTAGTCTTGTTTTTCGTATTCAGTTTCATCACTGTATTTGAAACAGTTCTTTATAAATCCTTTCAAAATATGTTTCATAAATAAATCAGAATTGATACAGTCTTGCTAACATAGCATCCATTTCGTGTTCAAATACGAAATGGCCATTGAGTATAGTAGAGAATGCCCATCAGGTTTAACATTAACTACTTGATATGTTGGGAATAGCTCTACTACCTCATTTTCTGCTTTCCATACGAATTGTCAAGCAGAAATCGAAAATATACTAAGTTTGTTGTGAAATGCCATCAATTTTAAGATATTTCGGAAAATTTGGATCCTCTGTTTAAGCTTAAACTGATCCAGATTTCGTTTTTTCCAGAGAACTCAGAACCTGTAGAGAAAGATTGAAATGAGTAGAATATTTTACATGGTCAGCAATTTTATTTGTATTGATGAAAAATGAATGACAAAAGAAAAAGAAATATATGAATTCAATATTGTGTTTGTTTCGCGTTTAAGTCCATATCGCTGACGTCAAGTGATGTCTTAAGAGTAGGCCTAAAACAAAAATATAGGATCTATGTGTATATTACATACAGATCACTAGTGACTTACCACATGCAACTACTGGTTTATTATCTGGGTTCACTGAAACATTAACTCGGTATGTCAACTTTTAAAAATAAAAAGTGTAGGCAACAAGTCGAAAAAACGTTAGACCTAGGTGTAAGTTTCTGATTTTCAATAATTTTGTTAATAATTTCAGTGCTTCTTTCACAATAGTAACTGCAAACAGATTTTCACGGGTTCAACTGTTCCGACGATGGACTGTCTACACAATTCTCGTTCTCTCCATTCTGAAAAAAACTTAAATAGATTATATGGATAAAGATTGATGATAATTTTGACATATTTATTGTATTAAATGCATTATAAAATCAATAAATAAATAAAATATGAAAGGTTTTCCTAGACTTATCTAAGATTATTTGGCGATTTTGTGACTGAAATAACAATTTTGAGGGAAATCATTTAGAAGGAAGATTTAGTTTGTATAAATTATACTACTTCTCCATTAGGAAGTTAGCAGTCTTCACAGTGTCTAATTTTCTGTAATTCTTCATCTCCATTTATTAGCAAAGACTCTACCATGAACAAAAAATGATTACTTGTGTATAATTTACAAAAACAGTGAATTTTGACAATATATTAAAAGTGTTGATTGAAACAATACATCAAAGTGGTTTGTAATTTTGTAAATTTTATTACCTTTGAATATAATAAATGTTTGACTATAGGTAATTGGTAGACGGATAGAAAATATGTTAAACCATATATTTTAAAGAGGTCGTTGTAGCGATCTGCAGTACGGTAGAACTGACAACTTTCGTCCTTCGCAAAGGATAGATTCACCTGTATTTTACAATAAAGATGTTGCTTAAAAATGTTAGTCATGAATAAAATAACTATCAGTAATGTTCATGTTCCCAATATACCTCAGGCTTCAATGATTGTATCACTTGCATGAATAAATTAGTTCGAGTCAATAAATTGATTTTTATCAACCCTTAATTAGTATAAAAGATTTATTCAGAGATTTATTAATAGATGTTCTAATAACTTTAATAATAAACTGTTTACAATTGCAGTGTTCCTCGATTTGAGCAAAGCATTTGATAGATGTAATTGAGATATAATGGTGAATAAGTTGAAAAGGTTGGGATTTCGAGATGTGGTTGATAATTTCTTTGAGATATTTGTTGATATTGGTGGCGTTAGATCTGAACTAAAACTATACATATGGGACAGCCACAAAGATCCGTAAGTTCACCATATTTGTTTCCCTTGTATGTGAATAATATATGCACTGTGCAGGTCGTCTGATGAGCTTAAATTTATTCAGTTTGCTGACGACACAACAGTATTTATGGCTAGCAATACTTGATGAGTTTGTGCCAGGATATTAGTGTGGAACTAGGTAGGGTATTCGAATTGATAAATAGTAATAGACTTTCACTCAATATAGACAAAACCTCATTCATGCTATTCACTCACTCTAATGTACGAAATATCCCTGTCTCTGTGTCTATTGGTGGTAACATTATTGAAAGAACCAGTTCCGTTAAATTGTTGGGCGTATATATTGATGACAAATAATTATTAAGTTATAATTTTCATGAGTCTAAATATTAAGTAAGAGATTGTACTGTGTTGTTAGTCATGCGAAGAGCTTCTGAGTTTTTACCACCTGTAGTCCTGAAACCAGATTGTTAGTTTGCTTAAACTATTGTGTAACAAACTATTTAACCGCCGCCTCTTTTTAAGAAGCGGTTCCTTTAATTTCATTGCCCAATAATGCCCCTTCAGGGGGTACCCGGTCTGGTATCAGAAAATGAAGATTTAATTTTTATTCAAAATATATAAATATAAATCTGTGGAGGCAACAGGCTATTATTAATACAAGTTTCATTAAAATGTCTGTGAGCCTTTAAGTGATTAATTTTATGGATGCTTTTTCCTAGCTTCTGAATAGGTATTTTATTTCATTTGGTGATATTTTCAGAATAATTTATGACAACACGATGGTTTAAAAACTTTCGAGTGAGCATTTAAGATTTTTATTAAGTAAAAAACAGGGTTTAAATGTTGCTACGTTTCGAAAAATACTTTTTTCAACATTAGACTATAAAACTTTTTTCTGAAATAGTATGAAGAATTAATGTATAATGCGTGAATTTACTAAATTATTGAATTGTTTCAGAGTTATGTTTCTCCATATTAAACTGTTTAAGTTAGCCTCCTATCTAATTGAAGTCGATTACTTCTAATATAAAGTGTTTTAATTATTTAATACTTGTAATTTTATAATGTAAATTTCCAAATGACTATTTGTTTATAAGTTTTTAAGGTAGGTTACTAATTTATATTTGATTTCCTTGTTGCTATAATGTTACAATAGGTTTTATTCTGGTTAATTCGGTTCCAAATTGGACTTCTATGAAACAGAGATGAACTTTAAATGAATTAATTAATTCCCATTATTGTTAACCCTCAGGAGCTCTATCCTGAAGCTGTCTGTGGTGAATGGAGGAGAAGGGGGTTTCGTCCCTTGGGTCTCTAACTTTTGTAATTTGAATTATCGATTTTCATTTTTACCATATTTATAAATTTTTAACGCTACTTGCAGTTTTAGAGGATAGCCCTATAGGGCTCTTCAGCTACGAAGATTTTTGTGTTAGGTAGACTCATAGGAATCATTTACTATAAACTCTTCATTTTCCTCTTCGATCCGTGAGTGCAGCCACCAGTGCTTGTGTTCCTGCAAAGTTTTCAAAATCTTGATCTATAAGTTTTTGAAGGGTTCCTACCTAGAGGTAAAAGTACTTAACAATATAAACATAGTAATAGCTATAACATCTGCAAAATCAGTGAAGAAATGTTTGTAATTGGTGTTAGTAATACAGCTTAATTCCTATTCGTATTTCTACTAACCTTTAGAATAGCTAACAAAATTACAGGCATCCCCCGCTTTAGTTACCAAATCACGACTCAGTTTAGTTACCAAACGGTAACTAAAGCGAATATAAGTAACAAGAAATTTATAATTGTCACTCCTCGAATATATATATCTCATTTTCTATGAGTTATAGAAAGAAAATTTGTTTTAGGGTTATTAACATATTAGATTACTACACATATAAGCATATTAATAATTATATACAGTCTTTCATTGTTTGTGACTGTGATGTAAAAGTTTAAGTCGTGCAGTTATTAAATGTTTTAAAATCCATCCATAGCTTAACTGTCACTCAGTATAGGGGAGTAATTAATAGATACTTAGATTTCTATAATTATTGTGCTACATTTAACAAACCGCAATTTTATGCTCTATGTAATGTTTTGGTATTTGGGTACTAAGTTCCAAGTTATTGGTTGGTTCTACAATTTCGGACACGTCAGAAAAGAAAATATTATAATTATTATTTAACTTCTATTCTAATTGGTATCATAGATACCAATTGAAATAAAAGTTAAATAATTAATATTATATGAAGATTTTCACGTGTTCGAAAATATGGAACTTGCCTTAAAATGGGACATGTTGAATTTATGAATCAATTTCTTCTAATAACCTCATCTGGATTATAATTTTGATGTTTTTTTAGTTCCCGTGAAATAGTCACAGAAAATTGTCTCCGTTTTTTATGTCTACGAACGGTTCTTATTCATGGCTCAAAATAAGGACCACTTTTACTAAAGTGAGTTGTACTTAAAGCGAGGCTTGCCTGTACTAGTAGAACATGAACCATTTGGTTCCTTTCAGATTTCTGATAAATAAATATATAATTTGTCTGTAAACTTTATAGGTTTTATCCAAATAAGTAATTGAAAGGATATAAGGCAGATTAATTGAAGTACAGTCATACATTCAGCAGAAATTATCTTTTTTGAAGGTCAAGTTTATTACCATGCAGGTAGTGGATTGTGAATCTTCGTAATAGAACATGTTGCACATAAAGCTTACAGGTAACTTATTTCTACACACAGAACATAGAAACAAGCATCTTATTTATTATTATATTCATTTTGTTATACCTGCCGTACATTTTATTCTTATTGGGAAAATAAAATTGAAATGATCAAATGTCGTATTTATCTATTTAATAAGTAATCTATTTCAAAAGTAATTTATCCATTTTAATTAATATAATTTCCAATTGAAGACGAAACAATGAAACATAAATTGAACTAAATAACATAAAGGAATATATTAAATATAAATTTTTAGTTGTTACTGTGATAAAATTTCATCATAGTTTTTAAGCAAAACCTAAACTTGATTTTTATGATTTTGTCAGGTAGGAACTGGGACAAGTTACAGGTTTCCGAACAGTTCTACATTTTCGATCATGGAAGAAAATTAATGTAACTGCCCTTTTAATTCGTATCCGTAATACCTGCCATGTTAAAATATATTAATTCACTTTCAATTTCTGAATTTATACGTTTGATCTCTAATTTTACTTTTATTTCAAAATATTCTTTGCAAACTAACATTTTCAAAAAAGGCAGTTGCGATTACCGTTTGTGTCTATTCTAATTTAACAAATATGTATTATACTTTCCAAAGATGATCCCTTTTTCCATTAGTATTTTTAATTCGTTTTAAGACCATTCTATCCTAGGTCATCATAGATACACAGCATAGGTAACTAGGTACTATCAGGCTAAACAGTACCTAGTCCTATTTTCACTAGGTACTATCAGGCTAAAGAGAACCTAGTCCTATTTTCACTAGGTACTATCAGACTAAAGAGAACCTAGTCCTATTTTCACTAGGTATTATCAGACTAAAGAGAACCTAGTCCTATTTTCACTAGGTACTATCAGACTAAAGAGAACCTAGTCCTATTTTCACTAGGTACTATCAGACTAAAGAGAACCTAGTCCTATTTTCACTAGGTACTATCAGACTAAAGAGAACCTAGTCCTATTTTCACTAGGTGCAATCAGACTAAAGAGAACCTAGTCCTATTTTCACTAGGTGCAATCAGACTAAAGAGTACCTAGTCCTATTTTCACTAGGTACTATCAGACTAAAGAGAGCCTAGTCCTATTTTCACTAGGTACTATCAGACTAAAGAGAACCTAGTCCTATTTTCACTAGGTACTATCAGACTAAAGAGAACCTAGTCCTATTTTCACTAGGTACTATCAGACTAGAGAGCCTAGTCCTATTTTCACTAGGTACTATCAGACTAAAGAGAACCTAGTCTTATTTTCACTAGGTACTATCAGACTAAAAAGTAGCTATAGTGCTATTTTCACTAGGTACTATCAGACTAAAGAGAACCTAGTCCTATTTTCACTAGGTACTATCAGACTAAAGAGTACCTAGTGCTATTTTCAGTAAGTACTATCAGGTTAAGAATAACTACTCCTATTCTATCACACTTTACTCATTTAAAAGTTAGATACATTTTAGATATTTTGATTTAGGTCCACCAAAGCAGGTCAGAATGTTAGATGTGTAATAATTACATCGAATATTACTTAATTAATTAAAAGGATTTTGGGGACAGCAGGTCTGCAGATAGGTAGGGTAAAGCAAGTTAATTGCGGTACAACCGTATACTAACTAACTGCGGCCTCTGACCTAGACCTGAGGTACTACGTACTAAAACTAGATACTAAACATCATAGCTTCAAAATAATCGTTAAATTAATAAATTATAATTTGTAAAGTACTTATTTTGGTATGCAACATTTTACTGTAGTTATTTCGGTTCAGAATGTTCAAAAACTCTCTTAAAACGGAATGTAACTAAAAATTAAAGAGTCTCAATTTACCTGTGTGATGTGTCGCAATGTTTTTGATTAAAATCCTAGGCGGTCCTACAATCTGCCGTAAAGACTAAAATTGTAGTAAGTAACTATAGTCAATATACATAGCTATTTTATTAGATTTAACTATTTACATCCTAATTAAGACATAGATCATAATAATTTCTTTATCATACTATATAGAAGGAAAGTAACTATTTTTTATATCATGCAAATAGTTCGACCAAAATATGAGCTAACCAACCAGCTAATATATGAATGTTTCTCTCTACCTGAGTCTCTAGTAAAATTATTAATATATAATGATAATCAAATAAGCAGAAAATAAATTTTAATAAATAGTTCAAGTGGTTAGATATACGGTATACGGGGTACGGCCCTCCCCCCCCCCCCCCAGGTCATGAGCCCCCCCCCCCCCATGTTTTTAATCCTTATATACCTAGGTAATCAAATGAAGAACTACTTAAATAGAAATAACTGAGAGTTGCTAATGTAGTTTGTTGTATCCGCTAGATTGTTGTAATACACACTTCATGATTGTTTAATGACCTGGCAGGGGGATCGGGGGGCGGCACGCCCCCCGATATACATATATTTAATGTCTAATCAGTAATGAACTACAAAAGTGTCAATAAGGATTAAATAATATAGGTAAATAAGGATTTAAAAACAGGGGGGCTCTTGACCGGGGGGGGGGCTCTTGACCGGGGGGGGGGCTCTTGACCGGGGGGGGGGCTCTTGACCGGGGGGGGGCTCTTGACCTAGGGGGGCTCATGACCGGGGAGGCTCTTGACCGGGGGGCTTATGACCTACACCCACGGTATACCCCATTGTGACGCACGCAGGAAGCCGGCATAAGTCACTTCCTCTCGACAATTCCAACCCTAGAAGATTTGGGACTCTTACGCTAAGTAATCGGATTAGTCGTGTACAAGACGTGTTATCACATCTACGTTACGTATTGAATCACGTCTCAAATCATACAAATCAGAGGTTTATAAATAATAGAACAGTTTATTGAGGATATTAAAGAAAATTTAAAGTTTGTTCGCATAAAAATATATACATTTTCGAAATTCAAACCAGATATAAATTATTATAATTTATTATAAATTATACATGAGTATCTATTGAGTAGTGATGGGAGGAGGTTGTTGCTATTAAACACCTCTGTTAATTATCTCGTGCGTCAGACCTGTGTTTCGCTTAGTCAGCACGTTCGAGTGACCGGTGACTGTACTTTGCTGGTTCTGACTGTACTTTGTAATTGTTAATCCCTTATGCAGCGCAATTAGCAGCGTTACTGCCATTCTTTAGTGCTTTTATTTAGGTTGTTTTTATCGTCAGTTAGTTTTGATTTTTATCTCTTTTAACCTTTTTATTCTGTAGTAAGCTGGTAAGTTAACCTTGTTTAGTTGTGTTGCAGGAGGTTTAAGTTACAGCTGAGGTAGGAATTGTTGGTCTGCCTGGTGAACTCTGAACGTCTGCCAAGTGTTTCCAGTCAGACTGCTATTTTATTTTAATGATTGAGGGTGAGGATGTGCTCTGTAGCTCATGTGACACACGTAATAACCGAAAGAAAAGAGTTAAATGTGCACTGTGTTCTGGATGGTTTCACATGTCATGTGTGGGACTGACCAGGGCACAGGCGTCAGTTATAGTAAGATGGGTTTGTGTGGCGTGTCGAGGGCGGGGTACAATCGATGACCCCCAGGAGCGGCCCAATCAGCTGGTGAATTTGGAGGCATATATTGGTGGCTGTCGTAGCAGGTTGAGGGTCCTAAATACGATTCCCAGGGGATCAGTAATAGCTGTGGCGGGAGCCCTCCAACTGTTATTGCAGGGGGCTCTGACGCAGAAGACCCAATTAGCATGGACAAGGCTTATGAGCTTCTGCTACTGGGGGCTACAGTGCCCAGATGGCGGTAGGGAAGGTCGTAAGGTTTCTCTTGCTACCAAAATCAATCGGCAGGTGGCCCAATTTTTAGAGACTGACTCCCTACCTACGCTGCCTGAACCCATAATCCCAGTTGTTAATAATCGACACGCTTCAGACGATGACAAGTTACAAAAGTTGAAAAAAAGAGTGGCAGCTAAGTTTGCAGATGGTGACGTGAGTGGAGCAGTTCATGAGCTGTCATCTTCGGATGGACTGGCCCAACGAAACGAAGAGACTGTCAGAGCGTTGAGGTCTAAACACCCGCCTGCCCCGCTAGACTTGATGATGCCAGAGCCTCCGGATAATTCCCTAGTTGTGCCTATTGTTTCGGAGGAGGATGTCCGGAGGGCTGTTAATTCTTTTCGTCCTGGTTCTGCCGGAGGACCTGATGGCCTCAGGCCAGGTCATTTGAAGACGCTATTGTCCCATTCATCTGCAGAGGCTGGAGTACGTCTTTTGACCACTCTGACAGATTTTGTGAATGCGATATTGAGAGGAGAAATTCCTGATTTTGCTTTGTCAACTTTCTATGGAGCCACATTGTGCGCTTTAACCAAAAAGGATGGTGGCATCAGACCCATAGCAGTTGGTAATACCTTGCGTAGGTTTGCTGCCAAGGTTGGTGCGCGCCCCTTATCACACTCTCTCGGTAGTGAATTAAGACCGGTTCAGCTTGGGTTCTCTACGAAGGGTGGCTGTGAAGCTGCCGCACATTCTGCAAGACGTTACTTGAATGACTGTAACCATAGGAGGGTGTTTCTCAAGGTGGATGTGAAAAACGCTTTCAATTGTCTGAGGAGAGATACCTTCCTTACTGTTATTCGTAACCGTGTGCCGGAGCTATATAGACTCCTTTGGCAAGCTTATTCTTCGCCTTCAGCTTTGTTTTTTGGTGAAGAGGTGCTGAGGTCGGAGACAGGTATCCAGCAGGGTGACCCTTTTGGACAGGCTATGTTTGCTCTTGGAATTGACGAGGTGGCTCGCAGGGTTGAGTCAGAGTTCAATGTATGGTATCTGGACGACGCAGCCCTGGGAGATACACCGGGGAGAGTTTTGGAGGACGTAAAAACCTTGATAGATGGGTTGAGTGCCATCGGACTTGAAGTTAATAGCGCGAAATGTGAGCTGACCATTCTCGATGATAATGCCCCTGGTGAAACAGAATTGTTGTTCCGGGCAGTGCTTCCAAATGTCAGAGTGGTTCATAAGGACAATTGCTCCTTATTGGGTGCGCCTTTAAGTGACTTGGGTATCCCCGAGGAGATTTTAAGGAAGAAAGAAGATCTGGATCTCATGGTCTCTCGATTGCGGGTGGTGGATAACCATCAAGCCTTCTTTTTGTTGAGAAATGTTTTCTCCATTCCGAAGCTACAATATGTTCTGCGGGCTTCTCCAGCTTACAAGCACGTAGTCTAACTTAGCTGCTTTGATGAATCACTTAGATCTGCCGTTGCCAGTGTGACCAATGTAGAGATGTCAGCTGATTCTTGGGTTCAGGCAACTTTACCGGTTGGCCTTGGTGGACTAGGTTGTAGGAGAGCTGGAGATATTGCCTTGCCTGCTTTTGTGTCTTCAATGTATTCTGTGAGTGATTTGGTTGAAACTATTCTTTCTAATATTAATGTAGTCGATACCGGAGAGCTTACGGATGCAGTTGGGACATGGAGGCAGGGTTTACAGGCTGGTCTCCCTGTACCAGTCCATGAGTCCAGTCAAAAAGAATGGGATACACCACGGGCTCATTCATTAATGGAGAGTCTGTTGGCTAGAGCTGATCAGGTGGCAAGGGCACGACTATTATCTGCATCTCTTAAAGAAACTGGAGTGTGGTTGAACGCGATTCCCATACCGTCATTGGGTACACAGCTCGATCCAGAGGTCCTGAGGGTAGCCATTGCCCTCAGAGTTGGTGCCAGAGTTTGTGAACCTCATTCTTGCCGCTGTGGCAGTGGGATGGATGTCAGAGGACTGCATGGCCTGTCTTGTAGGTACAGTTCTGGGCGTCACACAAGACATGCAGCAATGAATGATGTGGTAAAACGGGCTTTGCAGAGAGCAGGACTCCCTTCAGTACTTGAGCCTCCTGGACTTGACAGAGGTGATGGTAAACGCCCAGATGGTATTATTGTGTTTCCTTACATGAATGGAAAGAGTCTGATTTGGGATTGCACGTGTGTCGACACATTTGCCGAGACACACCTCAATGATTCCGCAGTTGAGGCCGGATCAGCTGCCGGGGCTGCGGAGAACCGTAAACGTCAGAAATACTCCGCCCTTGGAGATGCATACATATTTGAGCCAATTGCTATAGAGACCACAGGAGCGTACGGTAAAACAACCTCCTTAATCATGAAGTCCATAGGTAGACGCCTTGTTGAGACAACGAATGATCCAAGGGAGTCTGCCTGGTTCCAACAGCGAATGGCTCTTGCGATCCAGAGAGGGAATTCCTTCAGCATCCTCTCAGCCGCGAAGGAGAGGTTTTAGAGGGTCGGGTCCACCCCTTCAGGGAACTCAACCCCTCACTCGTAGTTCCTGAAGGAATTTCCTCTTCTGTAAAGATTTTATCCTTCTTGTTTTTAATGGAAAAATATTGTCTTTTTAAAAAAAAAAAAAAAAGTTTAAAATCTTAAAATTATCTATGGAAATTGCACTATTACACTGTTCAGTATGGTCTCTAATGGAAGAATGAGGTGGAGATGCTAAAATATTATTGGTTCTATAGCTCCGCCCTGCATGCTCTGCTATCCGCATATAAAGATTACGTGACGTCATGCCCACGTAATCAGACGGGCACTGCCCGCAACTAAAGTGATACACAACGGAAGAGAGCATGCAAAGCGGAAGCTTTTCTTTGAAATTAAAAAATGATCCTATTGTAAATTTGTTAACTAAAACTACTTTAAAAGAAACTGATGGAAAAAAACTTATTAAAAACTTTTAAAATGTCATGTTTTAAATTTTCAGATTGCTTCCCGAAATATGGAAGAGAAACATAAAATATATCGTTCGTGCTGGTAGGTGACTCTAGTTGATTATTTGTTTGTTTTGAAAATTTGGCTAAACATTTGTTAATCTGTCTTTCTAAAAAATTAGTACAAAAACAATTATTTCTAAAAAATGACTTTAAAAAACGTAATTCCTTGTGAAAGTTAAAATTATTGCTGCATATATTGTAAGCTCTGAAAATTAGAGTTGATATACAATTGAGTTTAAAATTAAATGAACAAAAACTATAAAAACTTGTTCATAAACCTGTAAATGAAGATTTTCTAAAAACAGAAGTTTTAAAATGATCTCTACACCTAGTAACTGTACAATCTAAAAATGACAATTGCGAATTATGCTCTATTTCTTGAGTGAAATTGATATTTACATGTTTGCTATTAAAATAATCTAAAAACAACTGTATATGACCTTGTTCTCTGAATAATAAAAAAGTGTCGTCAACGTACCTTCGATAAAAAATAGGTTTAAAATTAGATGGACATTCGCTAAGCCACTTTTGTTCAAAGTGAGACATAAAAATGTTTGCGAATGTTGGGCCTAGTGGTAAGCCCATGCCTAGGCCCTCTATTTGCTCATAAAATTTACCATTGAATAGAAAAAAACTATTTAAAACTGATAACTGTAAAATTTTATTAAAAAATTCTTTTGTTAAACCTGAAACTATGGAGGAGGGATCTAAAAATAATTGGTTTAAAATTATATTGATGGTTTCTGTCAAGGGAACATTAGTGAATAAATTTTCCACATCAAACGAGGCCATTATACAGTTGTTACATTTAAAATTGGAAATATCTTTAACAAATTCATAAGAGTTAGAGCAAGTGTAACTATTGGTAGATATAGGATTAAGAATAGGTACTAAAAAATTTGCTAATTTAAAAGATGGAGTATAATATGCTGCAAATATTGGTCTAAACTGAAAGTTATTTTTAAAGTATTGGTCAGGTCCAGGTATATTCTATGGCTTACCTAAGATTCACAAATCTGACTTTATGACAATTTTTACCTGACTGAGGTGTATTACAAAGTTTAATTTTATTGAATATCCTGTGTTAAATTATATGTTGTACTTCGTTCATCGAAATAATGATTATTATAGAATGGGAAAAGAATTTTGAAAAATGGCCATATAATATTAAATATAACTAGCTTTTTCAGAACTCTTTATCGCCAGATCGTTTTAAAATCAACAATGTAAAGCAAAACTCTTATATATCTTTGAATAATATTCATAAACATATCAATATATTTATGTATAAGATATATTATTATTGATGTACAACATATATTATTCTTTAATAACCCTATTTACTCCAAAAGCGCAATGATAAATAACCTAAACAAGTCATATATCATTTAATTTTATGACACGGTTCTTTCTCTCAATAATATTTGACAACAAATAAAATTCATGAACTCATATAATTAATCAAATGAAATTAGCAATCAAATTTAACCCATTATTTATTTCATCTTCTGATTTTTACGAAAATTAAAGAGAGATGTATTTAAACTTTTTGAAGGGAAAATGTATATTAGTGAATAGCTCATAATTGATAATTATTCATTTAAATTTTGGAAAAATAAACAATGAATTATTATTATTATAGAACAAACCAACAATTCTGGTGGGATAAAAATACCTATATGAATTTCTTATACGATACCAATCAAAAAGATGTAACTTTTTCATGTATATTAGGATTATTTCGAGGTATTTCTATTATTTTAATCTATTCCTAGATTATAAAAATCATTCGTAGAAAATTGAAATACCTCGTAACATTGAAATTTACCTAAATTGAAGATATAAATAATTTCCAATTTGTAATTTAAGGTCTCCCTACTTTTCTTTCTGAAAAGCAAGACCAACCCTCAAAAATAAATTTCAAGACATGATATTTTAATTAGCCCATTAGACAAAATTTTTGTCTATTTTTTTTTTGCACATTTTTGCATCTGTAAATAAGGACAGTAATATATAAAAATATGTAATTTAAAATACACAATTTATAAAGAAATTGGTAACTAAATTTAATTGATCAATTAAACTTGATATAAAGGGAAAAGTAATTTAACTTGAATGTAGTAGTATAATAACAGAAATACATTCGATAAAAGTAGTAGGAATTTTAACTAATCACCAAACTAGTTAGCAGCAAATCAAAGAGCAACAAACTAACTAACCTACCAGACTAACTTTAAATAATGAACTAATTTGAACAAACTAAAATTATGAAATCAACTCCTACTTCCAATGCTCTAGAAAAGTAGAAGGTAAATTTTGTACCTATAAAACTAATGAGAACTTATGAAAAATAGTAATGATTGCGACTGCGGTGACAGGAATATATACTAATTTAACTCATATTTTTACATATGAAAATGAAAACGAAATATTTAAAAAAAGGCAAATTGATAAAGTAACATTAAATATAATTAATTATTAGGTAACCACCAAGGTAGCAATGACTCTCGGGCCAATTTTGTCCCAATATTGCCAATGCTGTCCCAATATTGCCAATGCTGTCCCAATATTGCCAATGTTGTCCTAATATTGCCAATGCTGTCCCAATATTGCCAATTTTGTCCCAATATTGCCAATGCTATCCCAATAATGCCAATGCTGTCCCAATATTGCCAATTTTGTCCCAATAATGCCAATGCTGTCCCAATAATGCCAATGTTGTCCCAATATTGCCAATGTTGTCCCAATATTGCCAATGCTGTCCCAATAATGCCAATGTTGTCCCAATATTGCCAATACTATCCTAATAATGCCAATGCTGTCCCAATAATGCCAATGTTGTCCCAATATTGCCAATGTTGTCCCAATATTGCCAATGCTGTCCCAATAATGCCAATGTTGTCCCAATATTGCCAATGTTGTCCCAATATTGCCAATGCTGTCCCAATAATGCCAATGTTGTCCCAATATTGCCAATACTATCCTAATAATGCCAATGTTGTCCTAATATTGCCAATGCTGTCCCAATAATGCCAATGTTGTCCCAATATTGCCAATACTATCCTAATAATGCCAATGTTGTCCCAATATTGCCAATGCTGTCCTAATAATGCCAATGTTGTCCTAATATTGGCTCAAGAAAATTGGTATCGTGAAATAAAGGAACCACAAATAAACTAAATTCAAAAAGTTAGCTTTAATAGTGTTAATAAGACTGGGAAAAGACAATAAAACTAAATCAAAGAAATTTAAAAGTTAAATCCTGTAAATCCTAGTAATAATAATAGCATTAATTCACAGAGCCAATATAGCCATTAACCTATTCGACTGACAACTAACTATAAACTAAACAGAATAAATAAAGATCTCAGGATGTAAACTCCTGTTCCAATAATTTAGATAACATTGCAACAATAATTATTGCAACGTTGGAACAACGTTGCAATGTTTTATCAATAATTATAATGTTCTAAAAATATTTGTAATGTTCTAACAATATTTTTAATGTTCTAACAATATTTGTAATGTTCTAACAATATTTGCTATGTTCTAACAATATTTTTAATGTTCTAACAATATTTGTATTATTTTATTTGTTCAATATTATGACATAATTTGGGAAATGTTGTACCACTATTCTAACAATTTTATAACAATTATAGGCAATGTTGCAACAACAAACTTTGTTACTTTGGATGATAAGTAAGTTTAAAGACTACACCAACTGAATATGAAATAATATAAACTTTATCAATGGATAAGTACATTAATTAATATCTCAGAATCGTAAATAATTCATTGGTATTTTGGATAATTGGATACTGAATTATTTTTATGAAAGTACAAACTAAAGTTTCTGATTGGATGAATAATATTCAAAATAATACATGGTAACTGTCAGCAAGAGGTAATTCTTTCATGTACTAGAATTAAATAGAGGTTCTTCTTTTTTTTCAACCCATTAATCGATTACAAAAATCCTTTGAAAAAAATGGAATTACATCCTAACATTTGTAAAAACTGAATACGAATTGAAATTTTTCAGTATATGAATAATTCGTGTTTCAATTCGTATTGTAAGGTCTCCCTACTTTTCATCATGAGTAGGGACTTTATTGTAATTGATGACACACCATTGAATAAAATGAATTCATTGTTTAATAAATAAAAAGATCATCTTCAAGAAGCAATAATTTATTAAAAAGTGGTTCTTATAGTCCGGAAAGTATTGCCATACAAAAACCCGGTTGCCTCTTTTTTAATCATCCTATACATAAAATTAATTCCAATATATCATATAGCTTCTCACAATGGTATAATATAGTTATTAATTAATTTATATCTAACTATATATTAATATTCGTATTCTAAAGAACTTTTATTCGTGAGTTGCTGGAATAATGTGATAAATATTTTACATTAGTTTCACCATGAAAGATGGATGAATTTTCTATGGTAGCAAAAGTTTTCTATGAAATGTTTTGTTACCGACACTTAATAAGAGAGTGAATTTTGAGAATAAATATCATGAATACTTCTAAAATACTTTATTATTCCCTATGAAACTCGCTATACTATTATATTATATTACTATGAATATATATGATAATTTACAGACATAACGAATAAGCCAATAGATTCATTCGCCACGATTTGTAGCTGACAGAGTCATGGAGATCTGTCGTAGCGACAATAATTCTTCGCAGTACCTTTGTGTAAGATTAATTTAAATTCCAATTGGTATTGCAAGGTTTCCCTACTTTTCTTTCTGAAAAGCAAGACCAACCCTCAAAATTAAGTATTGACATTATTATTTCCAGCAAATTTCATGCAGGATACACGCAATCGGAAAATATTGAACTAACTAAATATTCCTAACCTTAATTACTTAACTAGTTTTATGTTATCAAATCAATGATATTCACAATATTTTCTGCAATTTAACATATACTTAAAACCAAAAATTATGTCCTACAATATAATTATCAGTTATTCATCTGGAGAAGTATACTGGAAAGATTACAAATATTCTTTAGTAACTTATAAATTTGAGGGATAATTATATTTAATTTTTCTTGAAATTTATATTGATGTTTATCTGGGCACTTTCATCCCAATGATAAAAAAAAATAAATTCCAATATTGTACCAATAAATTCCAATAATGTACCATTAAATTCCAATATTAATACATGCAATATATCCCAATATCAGAAATGATCTAGTAATTTTAAGACAAATGTATAAGAATATTGTGACAATAATGGGGCAACTTACATCAAAATTTAGAAAATGCAATAGCAATATTTGTAATGTTCTAACAATATTTGTAATGTTCTAGCAATATTTGTAATGTTCTAACAATATTTGTTATGTTCTAACAATATTTGTAATGTTCTAACATAATTTGTAATATTTTAACAATATTTGTAATGTTCTAACAATATTTGTAATGTTTTAACAATATTTGTAATGTTCTAACAATGTTTGTAATGTTCTAACAATATTTGTAATGTTCTAACAATATTTGTAATGTTTTAACAATATTTGTAATGTTCTAACAATATTTATAATGTTCTAACAATATTTGTAATGTTCTAACAATATTTGTAATGTTCTAACAATATTTGTAATGTTCTAACAATATTTGTAATGTTTTAACAATATTTGTAATGTTCTAACAATATTTGTAATGTTTTAACAATATTTGTAATGTTCTAACAATATTTGTAATGTTCTAACAATATTTGTAATGTTTTAACAATATTTGTAATGTTCTAACAATATTTATAATGTTCTAACAATATTTGTAATGTTCTAACAATATTTGTAATGTTCTAACAATATTTGTAATGTTCTAACAATATTTGTAATGTTCTAACAATATTTATAATGTTCTAACAATATTTGTAATGTTCTAACAATATTTGTAATGTTCTAACAATTTTTGTAATGCTCTGACAATATTATTTGGTCAATGTTGTACAATTATTAGGAGAAAAATATAACAATAATATTTCTCTCTTTTATTTAACACCTATAATATTTTATTTGGAGAAGGTGAGTGAACAGGGATTGAAAAACAGTTAAATCTTGAACATGTTTTCTGCAACCTCGCGTGACAAGCTCTCGAGATAGACTGACCAGGGAAGTACTGGTAGAGACTGATGCGTCTTGTGCTCTACCTCCTGGAATGCGGCGTACACACGTGACCAAGGTTCATAGACTATAACAGGTTAGACTAATTGGAAAAAAATTGCCATCGAGAAGACAATATTTTCTGTCTTCCTTCTTGATTATCTCTTATCTCTTATCTGGAATATTTTTTTCATCGATGTCTTATCATTACCCTGTATTTTCAGTTCATAGAAATTTATTTATTAACAATGATAGAGATGATGGTTCTGTTGTGAAGAGATTCAGGAGAATTAATGATGAAAGAATAATATCTCTGACTAATGCATTAGCTTCACATGATTTCTCTGCTGTCTTTAAAATGGATGATATCGGTGGGGCATTTGTTGAATTTGAAGGGATAATGTTAAACTATTATAATGTATATTGCCCATTGGTCACTAAAACTATTTCAAGAAAAGATTTAGTAAAACCACCAAGTGAAAAGAGAAATTAAATTGAAAAATAGTTTCTATAAATTGTATCGTAGTGGTAGAATGAGACGAGGTGCATTTAACAGAGTCAGAAATGGGGTAATTGCGCTCATTCGAGATAAGAAAAAAACCTATTTCCTTTCAAAATTTGAGGAATTAAAGAGTGATATCAGGAGAACTTGGTCATTAATAAACGATACAATGAATTAAAATTCAAGTAAGAAAAGAGGTGGTATAAATGACTTGTTGTTTGATGGGAATATTATCTGTAATTCTAATCGAATTGCTGATGTAGTTAATGATTATTTTTCAACAATTGGGTCTAACATTGCTAATTCAATCCAAGTCCTCCTGACTTCAAAGAATTTTTAGTAGGGAATTACCCCAACTCTTTCTTTTTTTCCTCCGACAACTGTAGATGAGGTTGTAGAATATATTAATTCCTTAACAAAATAAGAAATGTTCTGTAGATTCACTTCCTGTACTTGTGCTTAAAAAGGTCTCTCATATTATTGCTCCTATTATTATTTTTTTGCTGAATAGATCCATGTCTGAATGTATTTTCCCCGATTGTTTGAAGGTAGCCAGGGTGGTGACACTGTACAAAGGAGGCGATGCTAGACAAGTAACTAATACCGTCCTATTTCTGTCTTGAATGTTTTTGCTAAGATACTAGAAAAGCACGCCTTTAAGCACCTGTATAAATTTTTGGAAGATAATAATATTTTGAATGATGCTCAATTCGGATTTAGAAGTAACAGTTGTATCTATGAAAATTTGGATGGGAATAATTTGGTGTTTTCGTTGTATCTCGATTTTCAGAAAGCCTGCGATAGCGTAGACCACAATATATTGATGGAAAAATTATATTTTTATTGTATAAGGGGTCATCCATATTATAAGTTAAAATCTCATTTGAGGGACAGGAAACAATATGTTAATGTCAATAATGTACAGTATCAAACTAGATCCATAACTCATTCTGTTCCTCAAGGGAGCAACTTAGGCCCCTTATTATTTCTTGTCTACGTAAATGACTTACCATCATGCAGTGATTTCTTTAACTTTGTCATGTTTGCAGATGATTGTACCCTGTCATGTCCAATTCCACGTAATAACTTAGACAATGCCCACCAAACTATTAATTCTAATTTGTTGAGAATATTTAGATGGACCAGATCAAACAAAATAAAAATAAATGTACAAAAAACTAAATTCATGGTATTTTCATATAGAGATAAATTCCAATTAAGACATCCGGTTTTGATTGGTGGTGATGCTGTTGAACAGACTAATTTTATAAAGTTTTTAGGAATCACTCTTGATGATGGATTAACTTTTTCACGCCATGTACATTGTCTTTCAAGTAAGATCTCACGAACCCTAGGTATGTTATACAAGCTACGTGATTTCTTCCCTTTAACAATAATGAAGTGTTTGTATTATTCTCTTGTGTTTCCTTTTATTAACTATGGTATTGAAGTATGGTTTAATGCAGCTCCAAAATATGTGGTAAAAGAAGTTGAAGTTCTGCAGAAGAAGATTATTAGAGTGTTAAAATTCTTGCCTCATAATGACCATACCTTGCAGCAATTCATTAATATGAAGTTTCTACCAGTCAAGGATATATATAAGTTAAATATTACTATACATGTTCAAAACTCTGTAAGCAGATGGATTTGACAGAGATTTGTATAGCAAACTGCAGACACTCGGTGAGCAGCATGGTAGGACCACTAGAGGATGTGTCACAATTTTCTGCTACCACGTTATAATCGAATAAAAACTAATAGCCACATTCATTACTGCACTGTTACAATTTGGAACCTTGTACCTGAGAATTTAAAATCTCATTTAACTCTCAGATCATTTTCACATAATTTAAAAGTATATTTGTTAACTAGTTTACTGGAATAAGAATTTGTTATTGTTCTATAACTATTGAAAAACTAACATGTATGCACTTACATTTCCATAATAATTACTTAATTATATTTAAATTTCATTTTCATTTTCAGATCATTTCATTTTAGATCATGTCTAATAAATATAAATTTATTTGATTCCTATGAAGATTGATATGAATTGTTATGTACGTTATACATGTGTATGTTTTTTTTTTTTTGTTAAATATATTTTTTAATTAGGTTGCCCTTGAAGCCTAGTGCTTTTCCGGGCCTTATAGCATTCGAAATTTACTGTAAATAAATTAATAGTAAAGGTATGATGAGGGAGGCCCCGGCCCTGTTCAACTGTAAAGGGTGCTATTTCTTTCAATAAAATAGAATAAAATAAAAAATGAAATTGTATTGAAGTTGTAATTTTTGTTAAAAAAAAACACCAAGTTTTGTAATTGCTTGTCATACTTGCATTTCTCATTCTTACTTCTGTAATATGATTTTCACTTGTGCCAATTCATTATTCACTTCTGCCAACTTGACTTGGAAAAGGTATAGTTATACCTCAAGAACTATAGTTTTCTATGATTTAAACAAAGAAAACTACTTCAATACTCGGGTGCTTCATAAAAAAAATTCATAACTCAGGAGTTTTACTGTATTGTACATAGCAATAAGTAATATTGGGATTTATTGGTATGATATTGTGATATATTGTACATAGTAATATTGGGATTCAGTGGTACAATATTGTAATTTATTAACTGAGCATTTGAATAATATTGCCGAAATAAACATCAATATAGGAAACCAGAAATATTAAACATTGTTAACCCTCAAATTTATTAGTTACTAAAAACCATTTTTATTCTTTCCAATTCACTTCTTCAGATAAATAATTAATAATTGTATCGTAGAATATAATTTGTTGTTCGAAATAATTATTCATGACAAAAAAACAGTGGAAATGTCATTGATTAGATAATATTAATCTAGTATAGTAATTAAGATTAGGAATATTTAGTTACTTCAATATTTCTTTATAATGTTCATTAGGTGACAAACCTTTTTACAGTAATCGCAGTTAATTATTTTTGAGGGTTGGTCTTGCTTTTCGAAAAGAAAAGTAGGGAAACCTTAGAATACCAATTGAAATATAGATTAATCTCACACAAAGTTACTGTGAAAAATTATTGTCGCTGACTCGCTACGACAGCTCTCCATGACTCAGTCAGCTACAAATCGTTATGTCTATATTTGTTATGTCTGTAAATTATCATATATATTCATAGTAATATAATAGTATAGCGAGTTTCATAGGGAATAATAAAGTATTTTAGAAGTGATCATGATATTTATTCTCAAAATTCACTCTCTTATAGATAAGTGTCGGCAACAAAACATTTCATAGAAAACTTCTGCTACCGTAGAAAATTCATTCATCTTTCGAGGTGAAACTAATATAAAATATCCATTACATTTTTCTAGCAACTTACGTATAAAAGTTCTTTAGAGTACGAATATTAATATATTGTTAAATATAAATTAATATATAGCTATATCATACAATTGTGAGAAGCTATATGATTTATTGGAATTATATTTATGTAAGAAGGCAACCGATAACATTACAAATATTGTTAAAACATTACAAATATTGTTAAAACATTACAAATATTGTTAAAACATTACAAATATTGTTAGAACATTACAAATATTGTAAGAACATTACAAATATTGTTAAAACATTACAAATATTGTTAGAACATTACAAATAATGTAAGAAAATTACAAATATTGTTAGAACATTACAAATATTGTTAAAACATTACAAATATTGTTAAAACATTACAAATATTGTTAAAACATTACAAATATTGTTAGAACATTACAAATATTGTTAAAACATTACAAATATTGTTAGAACATTACAAATATTGTTAGAACATTACAAATATTGTTAGAACATTACTGTTCTGAACTATTAATTTTTGTAATAATCAGAGGATTTCATGTGGTTCTAGAGCCACTAATAATTCAACGGGGAAGAAAAAGTTTTCGATTCTTCAGGTGTTTACTCCGTGCCCGTAACTGTAATACAAAGTTACAAAAAATCAGCTATATAAATCTATTACAGTTTCAAACATTAAATTGTATTAAATGCACAAGTATTTAATAACTATAAATCATATTTCAATCAATAACTATCACAAGATTTTAAACGAACTTTTTAACACTATTTTAATGAGGTAGTTTAATCAAGATTTTTAACTGTTTTAATAACTAGCACAGCATTTTACTTACATTATAATTGTGGATAGACCAAACTTAAATATTTAAATTTTCCATGTAGAGCAATTTGTATGGAAAAAAAATTATGTGACTGTAAACAAGCATAGGAAAATAAATATTAACGATAACGGCTCTCTATTAGATAGAGAAAATAATACAAATCCTAAACCTTGTGGTGCCCGAAAATGCACGTTAAATATAATAATTAATTAATTAATGGCTAAATTTTGATATGAACTAATTCAAAATACTAGATTAAAATGGACAAAATAATGTAAATAAGGAGTTATAATAATGATTAATTAATAAAAAGGAACTAGGAAATTACAAGGGACTTCATGGAGGAAGAATACCAGGTAAATAGAAACATGAAAAATAAAGAAGTACGATAGTAAATGTAAACTAAATATAATAGATGAGAACTTAGGTGAAATGGAATGAAACTAGGATTTACGAAATACTAAATTTTGCGCAAGGTTTAAATAGTTAAATTTGAAAGTCCTCTTAGGCTAAGCTATTTAAACATTATATACAAAAAATAAAAAGGTTTGAAAACTACTACTATTTTTAATCTTCCTAATATATGCTAACTTAAAGAATTAATAAATTTCCAAATCTAATAAATTATCGGGCACCACTAGGTGATCAAGAAAACGCACAACCTACATTCACAGGATTCAGAAACTAAATGAATCTTTAGTTGAGGAATTCAGTGTTGCCGAATAATTTGGCCCACTGGTTCGAAAATTTCTCTGAGAAAAAATAGAAAAATAATTATGCGCAGCACACTCCCCGCTAAGCATTTCAATGCTTACTTAGATTTTCAACTGGCATTAATAACACAATACTCGAAATTGGTCTTTCTAAGATAGGAGCACTACTTTTAAGATTTCCAAATTTACACATTCTTATTTTCGCTTTTCTGACAACACCATCATTGCTTTTCATCGCTTTTTCTATTACCCCCACTGGCCAATGTTTTCTGGGAACGTTCTTGTCGACGATCAGCACGAAGTCTCCTTCTTCAAGCGGTCTCCTCTTCTTGGTCCATTTGCGTCGCTTCTGCAATTCTTGAATGTAGAACGTTTGCCATTTATTCCAAAACTGTTCGATCAGAAATTCTACGCGTCTCCATCTTTTACTACCGTACTGTAAAACGTCATCCTCTGTGTACTCCCCAACGACTTCCTCCTGATTCCCTCTCAGAGTTAGAATTTGCTGAGGACATATTGGTAATGGGTCGTTCGGGTCCGAAGAGGTTTCGTAGAGTGGAGTAGAGTTCACGATTGATGCAGCTTGAGCCAAGAGCGTGTGCAGCTCGTCACGAGAAAGAATCTTCCCTTTCATTTGCATGAGAGAAAAATCTAGTGCTCTCCTGATCTGTCCTATTTTGCGTTCCCACACCCCACCGAAGTGAGAGGCGTGGGGTGGGTTAAATATCCACTTACAGCCAACCGAGTCTAATGAATCTCTCAGTTGTTTCAAGCTGGTTTCTTTATTAGCAGCAATAAAGTTAGTTCCTCGATCACTTCTTATTAAACTGCATGGTCCTCTTGTTGATGTGAATCTACTTATTGCGTTTTGCATAGCAGTTGTATCAAGTGAGGGCAGCATTTCAATGTGTACAGCCCTAGAGGAGAGGCAAGTAAATACGACTACCCATGTTTTCTTCCCTCCACTTGTTCGACGAGTGTTTACCCCGTCATGAACAATGAAAGGTCCCATCACATCTATACCAGTCGACACGAATGGGGCAGTTGGCGTCACTCGGTCGGAGGGTAATTCTGCCATTAACTGCACCTCAGGAGCTTTTCTCATTTTGCTGCACATCACGCATCCGTTTATGAATTTCTTGATGGTTGCCTTTCCTTTTTCAATGAAAAAACCAGCGTTCCTGATGGCTCCAAGTGTAATGTGATTTCCTTGGTGACCGGACTTAACGTGGTAATGCTTTATTATCAGCTCGGTCGTTCTTGCATGAGCAGGAATAATGATAGGGTGTTTCCTTTCCATCGTAAGGTCAGACTGTTTCAATCTCCCACCTACTCTTAAAATGCCCTTTTCGTCGATGAATGGACAAAGGTTGTTTAGCTTATGAGAAAGCAAAAGGTCTTTTTTGCCCTCCAAGATGGCGATGATATCGCCATAGAAATTTCTCTGTACATTCTTTATCAACAGTTCAATTGCTTTCGCCCTCAAATTCATGAAGGTAGTCTCCTTTGAATTTGGTGAACCAGTTTTTTGTAGAAATTGCAGGACGTTTTGCATTACCCGAACTGCCTTTGTCCAGTTGTTTACTCTGTTCAACATTTCTATGATGCTGTTGTCCTCGCTTTCTTCATTAGTGAATAGTGTGTTACCAAATTCATCAATACACTCTGGTAGCTCTGTCAAAGTTATTTTCATCTTTTCTTTAATCGGCAAATCCTCCAGAGAAGCTTCTCGTAGTTTTGAGGGTCCGGTTAACCAAGTTGAATTCATAAGAGAAGAGGCATTTTGAGGACGAGTCGATATATCAGCGGGGTTGTTACTAGACGAAACGTAGTTCCATTTTGCGTGGTCACTATACATGCGAATTATTTCGACGCGTCTACTGACGTATTTTATGAACCTTTTTTGTTCGTTTCTTATGTACGCCAAAGTTACTTCGCTGTCGCTGTAGTAATACGAATCGTCAAATGAAAGGTTTAATTCCCTTTTTATGAATGCAGCTGCTTGAACTGCGCCAACTGCGACACAAAGTTCCAACCGGGGTATTGAGGAGGCAGATTTTGGTGCAACCTTACTGTCCCCCATTACAAATGAGACACTTACATGGTCCCTAGAGTTAATGCTATGTAGATACGCAACGTAACCAATTGCATCTTTCGAAGCATCTGCGAATACGTGAAGAGTTCTAAAGGCCACGTCACCAAAGTTCTCTGGGGTATAACACCTTGGCACTGTTATTTCTTTTAGTTGTGTGAGAGACCCCTGCCATTTCCTCCAACGGCTTTCGAATATCTCTGGTAATTCATCGTCCCAATCATAAGAGGAATCTGTTTTAGATGTTTTGCTTGGGATTATTTCCCTCTGCAAGAGTTTTCCCTCTAAGACCACTGGACTTGCGAATCCCATAGGATCGAAGATAGAATTAACAACAGAAAGCAAACCCCTTCTAGTAAATGGTCGTTCGGGGATGTTAGGCTGCATTGAGAACAAGTCTAACTTGAAATTCCAGGAAACCCCCAATGTCCTGTGAGTTTTATTGAAATTTTTCAGATCGAAGACGTCGTCAGCGATATCTGAAGAGGGAAACGCACTCAACACTTCGGGGTTGTTTGAAAGAACCTTGTGTAGTCTAATGTTGTAGAGGGATAATGCTTCCTTAGATTTGTTTACGATGTCTATGGCTTGTTGGGCGGTACCTGCAGAAGAAACACCGTCGTCCATGTAAATGTTTTCTGTCAAGTATCTGTAAGCAAGAACACTGTTAGAATCTTTTCTATCAAGCAATGAAGAAGCTGCAATTCGTAACCCAGTGATGGCAACACTAGGAGAACTAGTGTTCCCGAATATGTGGCATAATGCTCTATACTGGACTAAATCTTTCGTGGGATCGTTGCCTTCAAACCAATAAAATCGCATGAAATCCCTATGCTCAGGCAAAACATAAAAGCAATGAAACATTGACTCGATATCGGCTATGAATGCCACAGGGCTTTCACGAAATCTTAGTAAAACACCGTAGAGTTTATTATTTTGATCAGGACCAGATAGCAAGTTTCCATTCAAGCTAGTCCCTTGAAAAGTTGCAGCACTGTCAAAAACTAAACGAATTTTTCGCTTTTTAGGGTGCTCGACTGGGAACAAAGGTAGGAACCAAGTAGAACCGACAGGTTTTTTCAATTCACTTTTAGGTACCCTTTCAACGTGTTTATTTTCTATCAAATTTGACATAAATTTTAAGCAACCGTTCAGTTTATCTCCATTATATTTAATTTTGTCCAAAGAACACTTCTGACGTCTGTACACTGCATTATGATTATCAGGGAAGTTAACGACAGGTTTACGAAATGGTAAGGGAAATTGCAAATTGCCGTTTTCGGTTAGAGAAGTGTTGTTATCAATAATTGATATGAATTTTTTATCGTCAATAGAAAGACTAGTCTCTTCATCGTCGGCATGCTTCTCAAAAATACCTGCTTGAATTTTAGGGAACCCGAGAACTGTCATGAAGTGATCATTTTCACACTGAGTCCTGAGCGCGGTATAATATGTCCTGGACGTTGATTCTATTTGCTCAGGGCACATCTCTCCTACGATGGCCCAGCCGAGAGGAGTCTTATGTGCATATGGTGAGATAGTATTCTCCATGTGTGTTGCCATTAGTTCAGGGGCATCTCGCCCTATTAGAAGGGAGACTTCTGCGTTGGGATCCATCTCTGCGAAATTTGAAGCTAAGTGAGAGAGATGAGGTTGTTGTCTTACGAGATCAGGATAGGCTACCTCGTACTTTGTATCTGGAATTTCATTTTCGATGACTGATGGGAGAACGTAAGTGGTATTTTCTCTCGTTCCTTTTATTGTCAGATTTGTTGCTACACGGCCCTTTCGCTTCATCGAATCTGTCAAAGTTGTCAACTTGAAGTCGTGCGTTGGCGAGTTTACCTTTAGTTTGTTCAGTAAAGCTGGAGAGGCGAATGAACGGTTACTCTGTTCGTCTATTATTGCATAGACTCGTACGACTTCGTTGGAGTAATGAGGTGCACGTACATCTACCAAGATAGTCTTGCTACAGCTTTTACCAAAACCTTTGAACTGAGTTTTTAGGACTTTATGGTCTTTACGAAATGCATTTGGAGAGAAAGGGTTAGGCTTAAGAGGTCTATAATTCAAATTATTTTCAATGTGAAATTCTGTTATGTGATTTGATGATTTACATATTTTACATTCTACTGACTTAATACAAGATTTCGAGAAATGATTACCTAAACATTTAAAGCACAGCTGATGACTGTGCACTATGAGTTTTTTGGTTTTTGGATCTAGTTGTTTAAATGCTATGCAATCTTTTAAGTCATGAGTATCTGATCTATGCAAGCTACATTTAAAATTCTTCAATACAGGTTGTTCACAGGAATCTACTTTATATACAGTAGCAGAAGGATTTTTGGCTTTAACTGGTTTTGTACAATTATCTGACATGAATGGTAAATCTGAACACAAAATATGAGCTTGATCGTCCAACCAAGAACAGAACTCACTGAACGGAGGGTGGATACCATAGGAGTTCGTGTATTTAGTTTTGTGAACTCGCCATTTACCGTTTAGGTGTTCTGGAAGTTTACGTCTGACTTCTTCTAATCCGCTGCCGAAGTTGAGAGTTCCTAATTCTTGAATGTTACTCATATGTGCCTGCACCAGCATACATACGTCTGATAATTGTCGCAGTTTTCTAGCAGCGGGCACCTCATTAAAATAGTGTTAAAAAGTTCGTTTAAAATCTTGTGATAGTTATTGATTGAATTATAATTTACTGTTCTGAACTATTAATTTTTGTAATAATCAGAGGATTTCATGTGGTTCTAGAGCCACTAATAATTCAACGGGGAAGAAAAAGTTTTCGATTCTTCAGGTGTTTACTCCGTGCCCGTAACTGTAATACAAAGTTACAAAAAATCAGCTATATAAATCTATTACAGTTTCAAACATTAAATTGTATTAAATGCACAAGTATTTAATAACTATAAATCATATTTCAATCAATAACTATCACAAGATTTTAAACGAACTTTTTAACACTATTTTAATGAGGTAGTTTAATCAAGATTTTTAACTGTTTTAATAACTAGCACAGCATTTTACTTACATTATAATTGTGGATAGACCAAACTTAAATATTTAAATTTTCCATGTAGAGCAATTTGTATGGAAAAAAAATTATGTGACTGTAAACAAGCATAGGAAAATAAATATTAACGATAACGGCTCTCTATTAGATAGAGAAAATAATACAAATCCTAAACCTTGTGGTGCCCGAAAATGCACGTTAAATATAATAATTAATTAATTAATGGCTAAATTTTGATATGAACTAATTCAAAATACTAGATTAAAATGGACAAAATAATGTAAATAAGGAGTTATAATAATGATTAATTAATAAAAAGGAACTAGGAAATTACAAGGGACTTCATGGAGGAAGAATACCAGGTAAATAGAAACATGAAAAATAAAGAAGTACGATAGTAAATGTAAACTAAATATAATAGATGAGAACTTAGGTGAAATGGAATGAAACTAGGATTTACGAAATACTAAATTTTGCGCAAGGTTTAAATAGTTAAATTTGAAAGTCCTCTTAGGCTAAGCTATTTAAACATTATATACAAAAAATAAAAAGGTTTGAAAACTACTACTATTTTTAATCTTCCTAATATATGCTAACTTAAAGAATTAATAAATTTCCAAATCTAATAAATTATCGGGCACCACTAGGTGATCAAGAAAACGCACAACCTACATTCACAGGATTCAGAAACTAAATGAATCTTTAGTTGAGGAATTCAGTGTTGCCGAATAATTTGGCCCACTGGTTCGAAAATTTCTCTGAGAAAAAATAGAAAAATAATTATGCGCAGCACAATTACAAATATTGTTAGAACATTACAAATATTGTTAGAACATTACAAATATTGTTAGAACATTACAAATATTGTTAAAACATTACAAATATTGTAAGAACATTACAAATATTGTAAGAACATTACAAATATTGTTAGAACATTACAAATATTGTTAAAACATTACAAATATTGTTAAAACATTACAAATATTGTTAAAACATTACAAATATTGTTAGAACATTACAAATATTGTTAAAACATTACAAATATTGTAAGAACATTACAAATATTGTAGGAAAATTACAAATATTGTTAGAACATTACAAATATTGTTAAAACATTACAAATATTGTTAAAACATTACAAATATTGTTAGAACATTACAAATATTGTTAAAACATTACAAATATTGTTAAAACATTACAAATATTGTTAGAACATTACAAATATTGTTAAAACATTACAAATATTGTAAGAACATTACAAATATTGTAAGAAAATTACAAATATTGTTAGAACATTACAAATATTGTTAAAACATTACAAATATTGTTAAAACATTACAAATATTGTTAGAACATTACAAATATTGTTAAAACATTACAAATATTGTAAGAACATTACAAATATTGTAAGAAAATTACAAATATTGTTAGAACATTACAAATATTGTTAAAACATTACAAATATTGTTAAAACATTACAAATATTGTTAAAACATTACAAATATTGTTAGAACATTACAAATATTGTTAAAACATTACAAATATTGTTAGAACATTACAAATATTGTTAGAACATTACAAATATTGTTAGAACATTACAAATATTGTTAGAACATTACAAATATTGTTAAAACATTACAAATATTGTTAAAACATTACAAATATTGTTAGAACATTACAAATATTGTTGAAACATTACAAATATTGTTAAAACATTACAAATATTGTTAAAACATTACAAATATTGTTAGAACATTACAAATATTGTTAAAACATAACAAATAATGTTAAAACATTACAAATTTTATTAGAACATTACAAATATTGTTAGAACATTACAAATATTGTTAGAACATTACAAATATTGTTAAAACATTACAAATATTGTTAGAACATTACAAATATTGTTAGAACATTACAAATATTGTTAAAACATTACAAATATTGTTAAAACATTACAAATATTGTTGAAACATTACAAATATTGTTAGAACATTACAAATATTGTTAAAACATTACAAATGTTGTTAGAACATTACAAATATTGTTAGAACATTACAAATATTGTTAGAACATTACAAATATTGTTAAAACATTACAAATATTGTTAAAACATTACAAATATTGTTGAAACATTACAAATATTGTTAGAACATTACAAATATTGTTAAAACATTACAAATGTTGTTAGAACATTACAAATATTGTTAAAACATTACAAATATTGTTAGAACATTACAAATATTGTTAAAACATTACAAATATTGTTAGAACATTACAAATATTGTTAAAACATTACAAATATTGTTAGAACATTACAAATATTGTTAGAACATTACAAATATTGTTAGAACATTACAAATATTGTTAAAACATTACAAATATTGTTAAAACATTACAAATATTGTTGAAACATTACAAATATTGTTAGAACATTACAAATATTGTTAAAACATTACAAATGTTGTTAGAACATTACAAATATTGTTAAAACATTACAAATATTGTTAGAACATTACAAATATTGTTAAAACATTACAAATATTGTTAGAACATTACAAATATTGTTAAAACATTACAAATATTGTTAAAACATTACAAATATTGTTAAATTATTACAAATATTGTTAAATTATTACAAATATTATTAGAACATTACAAATATTGTTAGAACATTACAAATATTGCTATTGCATTTTCTAAATTTTGATGTAAGTTGCCCTATTATTGTCATAACATTCTCCCAATATTCTTATACATTTGCCTTAATATTACTAGATCATTTCCGATATTGGGATATATTGTATTAATATTGGGATATATTGGTACAATATTTGGACTACTGTTTTGGTATTGGGATAATTTTGCCTGAATAAAAATCAATATGAGGTACAAGAAATAATGAATATAGTTATCCCTAAATTTTTTTTAGCTATTTAAAAAAATCCATATACTTTCAAATATGATTTTTCGAAAAAAAACACTTATAATTGTATTGTAGGATATAATTTTCCAATTGAAATAATTATTCATATCAAGAAAAGAGTATGAATATCATTAATTTGATGATATGAAACTAGTATAGTAATTAAGGTTAGGAAAATTTAGTTGTTCAATATTTTTTATCATTGTTTGTATGTCCAGTTTTGTTGCACTTAAAGCAATTTACTTATTTTTTAGGGTTGGTCTTGCTTTTCAGAAAGAAAAGTAGGGAGACCTTAGAATACCAATTGAAATATAAATTAATCTTATACAAAGGTACTGCGAAGAATTATTGTGGCTACGACAACTCTCCATGACTCTCTCAGCTACAAATCGTGGCAAATGAATCTATTGGCTTATTCGTTATGTCTGTAAATTATCATATATATTAATAGTAATATGATATAATAGTATAGCGAGTTTCATTATGAATAATAAATTATTTTAGAAGTAATCATGATATTTATTCTCAAAATTCACTCTCTTATAGATAAGTGTCGGTAACAAAACATTTCATAGAAAACGGATCCCACCTTAGAAAATTTATCCATCTTTCAAGGTAAGACTAATATAAAATATTTATTGCATTATTTCTGCTTCTTACGTATATAAACTCTTCAAATACAAATAATAATTATTGTTAAATATAAATAAATATATCTATATTATACCATTGTGAGAAGCTATATGATATATTGGAATTATATTTATGTATAGGGTGATTAAAAAAAAAGGCAACCGTGTTTTTGTATGGCAATACTTTCCGAACTACAAGAACCACTTTTTAATAATTTATTGCTTCTTGAAGATAATCTTTTTATTTATTAAACATTGAATTCATTTTATTCAATGGTGTGTCATCAATTACAATAAAGTTGGTCAGAAATCAAATCCCGTAGAGAAAAAGTTTATAAAATAGAACAAATCTCTTTTCAATATTCCTTTAAAAAAACAATAAAATGCATGAACATAATAAATCAATTTTTAATTGTATTTGATTTAATAATGATCAATTATAATCATTAATTATATTTACGTAGGAAAAAATTCATCTACTTATATGAATTATTTCATGAAACGACAAAAAAGTTAATTTTAAGTTGTCTAAATATTTTTATATGTTCTAATAATGTTACATTATTTCTATAATACTATTACAATTAGCTCTAATATAAGTACAATATTGCCTTAGTTTTGTTTCAATATTTTACTAATATTGTTACAATACTCCTCTAATATTCTTACAATATTACCAATAATACAATGTCACAAAATTGCCAATAATAGTTACAATATTCCCAATATGGATAAAAACTTCACTTGATATTATAACAATATTGTTAAAAAATAGACATTATTTGAATAATGTTGCCCCGATAAGCATTGCTACAAGGAATAATAATCATTTAGTTACCCTTCAAATTATTAAAATAACTAAAAAACATTGTTTACCTCCCGAATTTATTTTTTCAAATGAGTAACAAATGATTTTAAAGAACGATAATATCTTAATTATTCATATAATGAATATAGTATAAATATCTTTGATTTGATAGCATAACATTTGTATAGTAATTAAGGTTAGGTATTTTCAGTTAGTTTCATTTTTTGAATGTTTGGAACAAGTCGTTTCTATACTGGTATATGATAATAAATTTATCTATTTTTGAGTGTTGGTCTTGCTTTTCATAATGAAAAGTAGGGAGACCTTATAATACAAATTGAGATATATATTAATCTTATATTGAAATATTTAAATTCTTATTTAATTTTTATCAATGCTACGAGGCATTTCAATTTCCTTTGAATGATTTTTGGGTTGAAATACAAAAAATACCTCTAATTAATTCTAGTACATGGAAAAGTTACCTCTTGTTGTTAGTTATCCCAATCACTTCCATTCTTATTTAGTTTCCTAAATACCAAACATAAGATGCATTCTAATTTTCTACGAATGATTTTCATATCATAAAATGGGTAAAATGTTACCGAATTAATCCAATTACTAAAGTTACATTTTGTTAATAGTTATTATTTAAGAGTTTTTTGTAGTTTTATATCTTACCATAAACGTTTGTTAAAACTATCATATAGAAAAATATCAGTGTCTAATTCTTAGAAAAATTTGCTCTAAATTGTTACAATATTTTCACAATACTGTTAAATCATTGACCTCATGTTGCAAAAACTTTGCACATACAGCTACGATATTTCTTGAATATTGTTATTAAATTGCCCCAATATTGGCACAATATTGCTAATCGAAGTAGCAATATTGATTCAATTACTTATTTTTTTTATTAATTTTTAGAAGAATGAAACATGTGTTGCAACGTTGTCTAAATTATTGGAGCAGGAGTTTACATCCTGAGATCTTTATTTATTCTGTTTAGTTTATAGTTAGTTGTCAGTCGAATAGGTTAATGGCTATATTGGCTCTGTGAATTAATGCTAATCATTACCAGGCTGCGTAGGATTTGAATCTTGACCATTATTTGAAGTGTATGAAGTTACATTTTTTATGTTTATTTTCGATTAGTCACATCAGCTTCATCTTTTTGCTCCTTGCCCCGTTTATCAGAAGTAAATAAATTAATGTCTAACATTTGAATTACGTTTGTAGTTAAGTCTCTGGCTACCTAATTAGTAATTATTTGATTATAGAGAAAATAAGACTTTTAGACTCCTAAATTAGTATTATATAACCAATAATCATTCTAATTCAGCTAATGCAATATAAAAAAAGCCTAAGGTATAAAACTAAAACATGGAGAATATCGATATTTTTCAATATTTCGGTTTGAATGGGACCTTTATATATAAAATTTCACATAGTAGCTACGTGTAACAAGAATTAAAAGAATAACCATACAATGGTGGTTCTCTCTTTTTTTCGAATTTTCAAAGTCTTGGGGGGTATGAAAAAATTGGCAGAGAATATTTATATTCATTCAGTATAAAGGTTTTCCTTGAAACAAACAACACAAAAATATTAAATAAACAGTGGTACTGATATCCTATTGACGGACACCAAAAAATATTCACTATAATTTCAGGATTATCACAATTCCAATGCTATGTTACCTGCCTATTATCTTATTTTCTCTATTTTTTGAGTTGGTCTCCTATATACATTGTATGTAGAATCAGTCTGCCACTGTGAGTCGCTCGTGAAGCTTTCACTGTACAGGGTGACCCACAAAAAAGTATACCCAACTTCCTATTTGTATATTCCAACAACTATTGAAGGTACAGTTAAAACAGATTTATTTCTAGGTTTTAAGAATATTCATATAACTTTTCCTCTTATAAAATATTGACAGTATTTATATTTTTTATTTAGATATTCTTACTTTTTCATATTCAATTTTAAATACTAATTTAACACAGGATGTTCAATAAAATTAAACTTTGTAGTACACCTCAGTCAGGTAAAAATTGTCATAAAGTCAGATTTGTGAATCTTAGGTAAGCCATCTTTTAAATTAGCAAATTTTTTAGTACCTATTCTTAATCCTATATCTACCAATAGTTACACTTGCTCTAACTCTTATGAATTTGTTAAGGATATTACCAATTTTAAATGTAACAACTGAATAATGGCCTCGTTTGATGTGGAAAATTTATTCACTAATATTCCCTTGACAGAAACAATCAATATAATTTTAAACCAACTATTTTTAGATCCCTCCTCCATAGTTTCAGGTTTAACAAAAGAATTTTTTAATAAAATTTTACAGTTATCAGTTTTAAATAGTTTTTTTCTATTCAATGGTAAATTTTATGAGCAAATAAAGGGCCTAGGCATGGGCTTACCACTAGGCCCAACATTCGCAAACATTTTTATGTCTCACTTTGAACAAAAGTGGCTTGGCGAATGTCCATCTAATTTTAAACCTATTTTTTATCGAAGGTACGTTGACGACACTTTTTTATTATTCAGAGAACGAGGTCATATACAGTTGTTTTTAGATTATTTAAATAGCAAACATGTAATTATCAATTTCACTCAAGAAATAGAGCATAATTCGCAACTGTCATTTTTAGATTGTACAGTAACTAGGTGTAGAGATCATTTTAAAACTTCTGTTTTTAGAAAATCTTCATTTACAGGTTTAGGAACAAGTTTTTATAGTTTTTGTTCATTTAATTTTAAACTCGATTGTATATCAACCCTAATTTTCTGAGCTTACAATATATGCAGCAATAATTTTAACTTTCACAAGGAATTACGTTTTTTAAAGTCATTTTTTAGAAATAATGGTTTTTGTACTAATTTTTTAGAAAGACAGATTAACAAATGTTTAGCCAAACATTCAAAACAAACAAATAATCAACGAGAGTCACCTACCAGCACGAACGATATATTTTATGTTTCTCTTCCATATTTCGGGAAGCAATCTGAAAATTTAAAACATGACATTTTAAAAGGTTTTAATAAGTTTTTTCCATCAGTTTCTTTTAAAGTAGTTTTAGTTTTACACTGAATCGAAACGTCAGATTTTATAAACTATGAAAATTTTAACTTTGTTTTTAGCCTTCTCCTTCATTTTAAAATTGTGCAGAATTACTGTAAATTTTATTCAATAGAGGAGTATTGTAACAATATTAGTAAAAAATTGAAACAAAACTAAGGCAATATTGTAGTTATATTAGAGAAAATTGTGATAGTATTATAGAAATAATGTAACATTATTTGAACATATAAAATATTTAGGCAACACAAAATTAACTTTTTTTGTCGTTTCATGAAATAATTCATATAAGTAGAGGAAATTTTTCCTACATAAACATAATTAATAATTATAATTTATTATAATTAAATTTAATTTAATCAAAATCAAATTTCATTTTTATGTTCATGCATTTTATTGTTTTTTGAAGGAATATTCAATATTTAAATGAGATTTGTTATATTATATAAACATTTTCTCTACGGGATTTGATTTTTGACCAACTTTATTGTAATTGATGACACACCATTGAATAAAATGAATTCATTGTTTAATAAATAAAAAGATTATCTTCAAGAAGCAATAAATTATTAAAAAGTGGTTCTTATAGTTCGGAAAGTATTGCCATACGTCTGGCCGGGCATACGAAAACCCGGTAGCCTTTTTTTAAATCACCCTATACATAAATATAATTCCAATATACCATATAGCTTCTTACAATGGTATAATAGAGCTATATATTAATCTATATTAAACATTATATTAATATTCATATTTTATAGAACCTTTATACGTAAGTTGACGAAATGATGTAATAAATATTTTATATTAGTTTCACATTGAAAGATGAATGAATTTTCTACGGTGGCATCCGTTTTCTATGAAATGTTTTGTTACCGACACTTATCTATAAGAGAGTGAATTTTGAAAATAAATACCATGAATACTTCTAAAATACTTTATTATTCCCTATGAAACTCGCTATACTATTATATTATATTACTATGAATATATATGATAATTTACAGACACAAAGAATAAGCCAATAGATTTATTCGCCACGATTTGTAGCTGACAGAGTCATGGAGAGTTGTCGTAGCGACAATAATTCTTCGCAGTACCTTTGTGTAAGATTAATTTATATTTCAATAGGTATTCTAAGGTTTCCCTTCTTTTCTTTCTGAAAAGCAAGACCAACCCTCAAAATTAAGTAATTTCCAACCTTCAAGAAACCTTTCAGAAAATGACCATTCATAAAAAATATTCAACTAACTAAATATTCCTAAACTTAATTACTATACTAGATTCATATTATCTACCCAATGATATCTTTACTATTTTCTCAATATGAATAATTATTTCGAACAACAAATTGTATCTTACAATACAATTCTTAGTTACTTATGTGAAGAGCTATAGTTAATTAATATTAATATTAATATTAATTAATATATTTTTTTTAAAGTGCTATCAAAATAATTCTCCTACATACTAATTAGTTATTAGGTATTAAATTTTTGACTAAAATATACTTTTTCAATTTCAGAGAACCTAGTCATAATTTAACAAAGGTTGAGTTTCATTTTCTAAATCATATCTGAAATTAAAAAGTTTATTTTATTGAAAAATAAATAATAACTGATTAGGTAATACTTTGAAGAACTATTTTGATCAATCCTTACGAAAAATAAATATTTTTTAAAGTTAAAGTACCTATACACTGTATATGTACCTACCTACTAATTTTGTACACAGTAATCAGTAGGTAGGTACCTACCTATAGGCTATATAAATAAGTAAAATTAGTAACCTAAAAAATGATATAGCATTGCAGTGTCATGAAACTTATGTTACAAATAATTGACATTTTATATTATTTATTTCTTATGTTATTATTACAATATTATGTGTGTTCTAATTTTAACAATAGTAATCAAAGCGTATGAAAATGTTAACTAGTGGTCCATTATATTTAAACTCACAAGGTGTTTGTAGCATCCTAGCATTCGAGTTTTTATCCATTAACAAGCGATAAAATAATAATATTGAAATATTTTTATACCACTCGATAGATTATTAAATTTAAAAGAGTTCTTGCTTTGGTCCCACATTGTTTATTTTATAGTTTAGGAGATATTCAAGACGAAAGTTCTTTCCATACACTGTTACACACTAATCACCGGAGTGAATGGTCTTTAGTTTTTCATCCATTTTTCCGCGGAAACACATTTATATTATTATAATTTGATATCATCTGATAGATTATTAAATTTAAAAGAATTCTGAGTACGGTACCAGTATCGAAAAATGTATGGTTTAAGAGAAAACCCCATATATCTCACTGTTTCACAACTCATTTTTCAAAAACTGCCATATGATCACATCGTACCTCTGGCATTTTTTTCCAGACTGTTTAACCTGTTATAGTCTATGAACCTTGCACGTGAAAATAGACACATTGATTCCAAAATGAGGTTTATCATTCTATACAATTATTAATTTTCACAATATATATATTTATTTAATGCGATAGTATAATCAACAAAATACATACATTTATTAGACAGTAATATTTTAGTTTATTTAAAGGAAATAACTTTATGAATATAGAATAATAATATGGAGACCAGAAGGTCATTTCAAGGTCATTCATGGCTGGAGAAAACGAAATATGATAAATTAAATAAGTCGAAATGTTTGAATTTGTGATAAGTGTAATTAAATAAAATGAAACGGTTACTACACTACCTTATAATTACTAACCTTATTTACTGAACCAGATATTCTGCATTAAATAAATTATAGTTACTCTAATTTCTTCTTAGGATTAATTAAATTAAATAGAGAATAATGGTTCTAAGTCAATTCACCGAAAACATATTCGCCGAAAACACTTTTGCCGCACGACACATTTGCCGAAAATATGACAATTTTTACCTGACTGAGGTGTACTACAAAGTTTAATTTTATTGAACATCCTGTGTTAAATTAGTATTTAAAATTGAATATGAATAAGTAAGAATATCTAAATAAAAAATATAAATACTGTCAATATTTTATAAAAGGAAAAGTTATATGAATATTCTTAAAACCTAGAAATAAATCTGTTTTAACTGTACCTTCAATAGTTGTTGGAATATACGAATAGGAAGTTGGGTATACTTTTTGTGGGTCACCCTGTACAGTGAAAGCTTCACGAGCGACTCACAGTAGCAGACTGATTCTACATACAATGTATATAGGAGACCAACTCAAAAAATAGAGAAAATAAGATAATAGGCAGGTAACATAGCATTGGAATTGTGATAATCCTGAAATTATGGTGAATATTTTTTGTGTCCGTCAATAGGATATCAGTACCACTGTTTATTTAATATTTTTGTGTTGTTTGCTTCAAGGAAAACCTTTATACTGAATGAATATAAATATTCTCTGCCAATTTTTTCATACTCCCCAAGACTTTGAAAATTCGAAAAGAAGAGAGAACCACCAATGTATGGTTATTTTATTAATTTTTGTTACACGTAGCTACTATGTGAAATTTTATATATAAAGGTCCCATTCAAACCGAAATATTGAAAAATATCGATATTTTCCATGTTTTAGTTTTATACCATAGGCTTTTTTTATATTGTATTAGCTGAATTAGAATGATTATTGGTTATATAATACTAGTTTTGGAGTCTAAAAGTCTTATTTTCTCTATAATCAAATAATTACTAATTAGGTAGCCAGAGACTTAACTACAAACGTAATTCAAATGTTAGACATTGATTTATTTACTTCTGATAAACGGGGCAAGGAGCAAAAAGATGAAGCTGATGTGACGAATCGAAAATAAACATACAAAATGTAACTTCATACACTTCAAATAATGGTCAAGATTCAAATCCTACGCAGCCTGGTAATAATTAGCATTAATTCACAGAGCCAATATAGCCATTAACCTATTCGACTGACAACTAACTATAAACTAAACAGAATAAATAAAGATCTCAGGATGTAAACTCCTGTTCCAATAATTTAGACAACGTTGCAACACATGTTTCATTCTTCTAAAAATTAATAAAAAAATAAGTAATTGAATCTAAATTGCTACTTTGATAATCATTAGCAATATTGTGCCAATATTGGGGCAATTTTATAACAATATTGAAGAAATATCGTAGTCGTATGTGCAAAGTTTTTGCAACATGAGGTCAATGATTTAACAGTATTGTGAAAATGTTGTAACAATTTTAGAGCAAATTTTTCTAAGAATTAGACACTGATATTTTTCTATATGATAGTTTCAACAAACGTTTATGATAAGATATAGAACTACAAAAAATTCTTAAATAATAACTATCAACAAGATGTAACTTTAGTAATTGGATTAATTCGGTAACATTTAACCCATTTTATGATATGAAAATTATTCGAAGAAAATTAGAATGCATCTTATGTTTGGTATTTAGAAAATTAAATAAGAATAGAAGTGATTGGGATAACTATCAACAAGAGGTAACTTTTCCATGTACTAGAATTAATTAGAGGTATTTTTAATATTTCAAACCCATTACTCGATTATAAAAATCCTTCGAAGAAAATTGGAATGTCTCGTAAAATTGGTAAAAAACTAAATAAGAATTGAAATGCCTCCGTATATGAATAATTAATGTTTTAATTCGTATTGTAAGGTCTCCCTACTTTTCATTATGTAAAGCAAGACCAACCCTCAAAAATAGATACATTTTTCGTTTTCTCAATCTGCTCGTTCACAACATTTAAAAAATGAAACTAACTGAAAATACCTAACCTTAATTACTATACAAATTTTATGCTATCAAATCAAGGATTTTAATACAATTTCTTTAATATGAAAAGTTAAACAAGATGAAAAATAATATCGTACAATAAAACCATTTGGTTACTTATTTGAAGAAATAAATTGGGAAGGTAAACAATGTTTTTTAGTTATTTTAATAATTTGAAGGGTAACTAAATGATTGTTATTCCTTGTAGCAATGCTTATCGGGACAACATTATTCAAATAATGTCTATTTTTTAACAATATTGTTATAATATCAGGTGAAGTTTTTATCCATATTGGGAATATTGTAACTATTCTTGGCAATTTTGTGACATTGTATTATTGGTAATATTGTAATAATATTAGAGGAGTATTGTAACAATATTAGTAAAATATTGAAACAAAACTAAGGCAATATTGTACTTATATTAGAGCAAATTGTAATAGTATTATAGAAATAATGTAACATTATTAGAACATATAAAAGGAACATATAAAATTAATTTTTTTGTCGTTTCCTGAAATAATTCAAATAATTAGATGAATTTTTTCCTATATGAATATAGTTAATAATTTAATTATATTAAATTAAATTTTTATTTTCATGCATTTTATTGTTTTTTAAAGGAATATTGAAAAGAGATTTGTTCTATTTTATTAACTTCTTCTCTACGGGATTTGATTTCTGACCAACTTTATTGTAATTGATGACACACCATTGGATAAAATGAATTCAAAGTTTAATAAATATAAAGATTATCTTCGAGAAGCAATAAATTATTAAAAAGTGGTTCTTATAGTTCGGAAAGTATTGCCATACAAAAACCCAGTTGCCTTTTTTTTAATCACCCTATACATAAATATAATTCCAATATATCATATAGCTTCTGTGCTATATTATGCTATAATTTGCTATTATGTAAATGATTTGCTATTTTTCTGTGGCGATAAATTTAATAGGGTAATAACTTTTTGGGGTAACTTTCGGGGGAACCATGGATTTGGGGTAATTTCCCTGAAAGTTACTCAACCTAATCATTTGCCCATCTATTCTAGACAGTACAAATAGATACGCCGTAACATAAACAAAGCTCCAGTGCCAGCATCACAATGATGGCCTAAGAGCACTTGAGAGTGAAGCACCTGAGTCGGAAAGTGGGTGGCACAGGATATCAGCGGAGGGCAAAGAAAGCTTACTGCATGATAGCGGTGTTAGAATTAGGTTAAATTACTGTGGGTTTACAACGTTAAGACATAGAGTTTATTTAAAGAGTAATATGTTGAACAGTTAGAAGTATATTGGAGAGATGAGTGAATCACATCTCTCACTGAGTAATGTAAAAGACAGACTAAGAATTTACATGCGGTGGTATTTAACACGCACCGGAACTGTAATGGACTTTAAACCTTAAATCCGTTTCTCATAAAAGTAATACATTGTTATTTAAACAATAGGTAATTAATATAGCTGAGCTAGTCTAACAGGAAGTTAACATTAAACATATATAAGAGTGTGTAATACATTTAAACTAAAAATTCCAACAAGCATGAAGAAGCACATTGACACAGGGAGTTGCACCATGGAGGACTAACAAACTTCGATCGCCTAGCAAGGTTCATAATGGCAGCGTCAACGTCTGGAAAAGGGAAGACGGATCGAAAGGGTTAGTCACTTTCTTGGTTTTTAAATCCTCAGTCACATTGGTTCCCCTGTGAAATCTACCTAGACTTTAAATCTCTTTGTCAAAATCTACCAAAAATTAAAATCTATACATAACAGTAAAAGTTATACTGTTATTTTTTATAACTTGTTAATGTTTTCTAAAGTTTAAGATTAATCTATTTATTTGTTAAAAATTCTATATAAATATTATGCTTTTAAAATCACTTCTTGTTGAACTATTAAAATTATTTACGTTAAAACTTAGAATTTGATTAAAATACTTTGAAACTTACATTGCGTTAAAACTTTAAAACTAATTTATCGCCACAGATAGGTGTTTTCAACTTCTTCTTTTCCATTTAAGATTGACAGTTGAAACCTCGCAGTGTCTGGGCTACTTAAACAAAACGTTTTCTGAGTATTTCTTGGAAGAGTTTTTTAAAAAACCTATATAAATATTTGGTAATTGAGCCTTTGAATACTGCTATAAACTCTATAATTTTCCTTTACAAAACTTAAAACATCTATTTTTCTTTCATAGCAAACAAGGCTCCCAATCATCCCTCATCAGGTAGTGGACGAAGAGAGTGAAGAAGCTGCAGGTTGCGGGCTAAAATAAACAACCTTTAAATTAATTCAGTGTGTTTTAGTTCTCCATCCTTGTAGGTTTTTCAGTACAGCTTCTCACAATGGTATAATATAGCTATATATCAATTTATATCAAACAACATATTAATATTCGTATTCTAAAGAATCTCTTATATGTAAATTGCAGAGAAAATGTGATAAATAATTTACATTAGTTTCACCTTGAAAAATGGATGAATTCTCTACGGTAGCAGAAATTTTCTATGAAATGTTTTGTTGCCGACACTTATCTATAAGAGAGTGATTTTTGAGAATAAATATCATGATTACTTCTAAAATACTTTATTATTCCCTATGAAACTCGCTATACTATTATATTATATTACTATGAATATATATGATAATTTACAGACATAACGAATAAGCCAATAGATTTATTCGCCACGATTTGTAGCTGACAGAGTCATGGAGAACTGTCGTAGCGACAATAATTCTTCACAGTACCTTCGTGTGAGATTAATTTATATTTCAATTGGTATTCTAAGGTCTCCCTACTTTTCTTTCTGAAAAGCAAGACCAACCCTCAAAAATAAGTATGACTATGTATTGCAAAATTGTTAATGGTTTGGACACGCACAAAAAGAAAAATTATTGATCTCCTTAAATATTCCTAACCTTAATTACTAAACTAGTTTCATGTTATCCAATCAATGATATTTATACTTTTTCCTTGATTTGAATGAATATTTCAAACAAAAATTTGTATCCTACAATACTATTATGATTTACTTATTCGAAGGAGTATATTGGAAATTAAAGATATGTTTTTAATTGATTATAATTTTGAGAGGTAACTATGATTATTATATCTTGTAATCCATATTGATGTTTATCTGGGCAATAGCTTCCTAATACCAAAACAGTAGTACAAATATTGTACCATTAAATTCCAAAATCATAACAATATATCCCAATATCGGAAATGATCTAGTAATATTAAGGCAAATGTATGAGAATATTGGGAGAATGTTGTGACAATAATGGGTCAACTTTGCTTCAAAATTTAGAAAATGCCATAGCAATTTTTGTAATGTTCTAACAATATCTCTAATGTTCTTGTAATTTTATGGCAATAAAATAACATTGTTTGGTAAATGTTGTACAATTATTATAAAAAAAATATAACAATAATAATATAACAGTAATATAATATTATTTTTCTCTTTTATTTAACACCTATAATATTTTATTTGGAGAAGGTGAGTGAACAGGGATTGAAAAACAGTAAATCTTGAATATGTTTTCTGCAACCTCGCGTGACAAGCTCTCGGGATAGACTGACCAAGTGGTGAGTCAGTGGCCAAAATAATATCGCGTCTTGCGGGACGCTAAAATCCTTATTTTTGGGTCACGTTACCGGCAATCTAGCGTCAGTTTAATGAAAAAATGATATAACTGAAACAAAATAAGGTCTTCTGGAGCGTCCTGCAATCGCTGCAACACTTCCTCTCTCTAGAGTAGCTCATCATAACTCTATGAGACTGATGCGTCTGGTACTCTACCTCCTTGTAGTGCGGCGTACACACGTGACAATAGACACGTTGATTCCAAAATGAGGTTTTTAATTCCATACTATTATTAATTTGTATAATATATATATTTATATAATGCGATAATATATTCTAAAAAATACGTACATTTATAAGAAAGTATTATTTAGTTTATTTGAAAGAAATAACTTTATTAATATTGAATAATTATATGGAGATTTCTAGAAGAGATTTAGACAGATTCCCGAAGGTCATTTCAAGGTTATTTACATTTTGATGGGTAACAATTATATTATTTGATTACTATGGAGATAAATAATATATTTGATAAATTTGTTAAAATGAGAAAAATGAAACAACAAAGTAATTTTACGGGTCCATGTTCTATTGAAATTTATATAAAATTTGTTTGTTAAACATTATTTGAAATAGGAACGAATAAAAGAGCAGACAATTAAAAATACTTATATATTGATCACATATTCTTTCTATTTGTAGCCTAAGTAACCTAAAATAACACTAAAATCGTACATTGGTAAATAATTTCGACTGCAAACAAAGAGAGGAAATTTGTTTGTTATGTAAGTGTTCGATTTTCTGTGTTTTGAAAATAATTTATCCCTCTTCTATTGATAGTTATTAATAAATTAATGAATTGAAATGTTAATGAAATGTATAACCATTTTCTATTAATTAGGATCAAACTTAATCCTAAAAAGTAATTCTCAATAAATATCATTTCACAAGCTTCTTCAATATTTATTTCATCTACATAAAATTCAGAAACAAAACCATTGCATTAGGATGGTTAACCTTCAAATAATAAAAGAAAATCAATGATATTAATTCGAATCTACTTCAAATGAATTTTTCACATGTACATGATTGTTTTGTTTAATTTTTAAAATTTGAAATATAATTTGATCTATAGAATTCTGTTCATCAATTAATATTTTTTTTAAGTCTTTTAGCCCAGTTAGTTATTTATAGTCAGGCAAGTTGTAATATTCATCCGAGTTATACTACAAACTTTGGCTATTTTCGTTAATTTCAAGGAATTAACTATTTTTGTGCGGTCGGTCTGACTTTTCCCGAGTGATTAGTCGGTAGACCTAATTAAAGAAAAAATCTCATGGGAAATGGGTGTGAGTTAAACCAAACATTTGCTAAAAATTTTAAATGTTGCATTAATAATTAATAAAATTATATGATTTATTGTATTCATTGTAATTATGTTAATTATAGAGGATAAAAATTGAATTTATAAAACTCCCATCTAGTGATAAATATTACTAGCTTTATAAGTTCGCCGGTTTGTTTTATTCACAAAATAATTAGATTATTTTTCATTTATTATTTATCTGTGTGTGATTTGACATATATACATGTAAGTTTAAATTATATATATTAATTGAATATAGCTTATTTAAGAAAATTAATTGACAATTTGTTAACTCTTGGGAATACAAACGCCATATATCGGACATTCTATCAAAATTTTATTTTCATTTAAAAATCCTTTTTGCTTTGATTATATCCTTTTGATTTGTCATTTAATTTTGTTACATGATTCATATTCCTAATGATAATAATAAAATGGATACTCAATAAATATACCAACAACTTGAAGTCATGTTATTGATTTAGTGAAATTTGCATTCAAATTAAATCCATTATTCATTTACATCGTCTGCTATTTACGAAACTAAATAAGAAACATATTCAAAATTTCAGAATATGAGTAAATATCTCAAAATCTGAACTTTTCGGTTTCACAATTTTTTAAAAAAGACAATATTCTTCCATTAAAAATAAGAAGAATTAAAAATTAGACAGTGAATAATCAATATGATAGTAATTTTTTTTTTAATTTCTTAAACGGTAACTGTCAACCAGAGGTAACTTTCATATGTACTAGAATTAATTCTAGTTATATCTTGGATTTCAACCAATACCTCGTTTATAAAAATTATTCGATAAAGTTAAAATGACCGGTACATTTTACATAAGAAAAATTCAAATAAATGAAAGTAATTCGGTATACTATTAATATGTATTTCAATTCGTAGTGTAAGGTCTCCCTACTTTTCAATCTGAAAAGTAAGACCAACCCTCAAAATTTTTTAAATTTTTAAATTAAATCAGAGAGCATAATGATATTAAAACAATATTAAACTATCAAAATAATACTAACTTTAATTACTATACCGGATTCACATTATCGATTCAATGATATTTATACTGTTTATTTAATATAGCATAATTATTTCACATGATAAAATAATTTTGTACAATAAATTATTAGTTTCTTATTTAAAAAAGTACATTTTGCAAAGTAAGGATGATTTTTTATATTTTTTTTTATTTAAAGGGTAACTATATCAATATTATTATTCTTTTTAATTCTTATCGGGCAACATTACGAAAATATTATAATAATATTTGCAATGATCAAACAATATTAATACAAAGTTATAGTAAAATAAGGACAATGTTGTGCCAATTTTGGGAATTTTGTATCATTACTTGTAATATTGTAACAATTTATTACAATTTCTTTGTAATGTTCAGGAAATGTGGTAGTAATGTGTTGTTTCGCTGTATCAGTATTGTGACATTGTTGTAATAATATTAACTAAATGTTGTGTCTCTATCGGCAATAATGTAACAATAAAGAGGCAATGTTGTAATTGTATTGGGGCAACAGAAAATTAAACCCTCTCATCGTTTGAACAAATAGTTTAAATAAGTAGATGAATGTAATTATAATATGAAAATACCTACTTAAATTCAAACCAACTGGTCAAATAATTAAAACCACATAATATAGGTGTGTGCAATTCAATTAATCTGGTCAATATAGTGTTACTAGAAAGCATTCAAGTATTAATATAGTAAGATATATTTTAAGTCGAAATATCAAATTAATTATGAACCGATATAATATTTAATGGAAATATAACACCATCTATCGGATTTATAAGTAAACTCAGGCTTTCTTGACAAAGCTATTTTTAAAAACTGTTATTCATAGCATAAACCAATGTGGATAATCATTTTGAATATTATTATGTTGAAGTAATTATTATTCAAATTATAAACCCATTATTTTTTCATCTTCTGATATTTACGAAATTTAAAAAGAAATAATTTAATCTTTTGAAATGGAAGAGTGTTTTAATAAATATCTCATAATCGATAATAAGTTTCAAGGTATTTATTTTATTCAATCCTATTCATTATGTATAATTTATTATTCGCAAAATTGAAATGAACTTCGCAACTTCGAAATTTAAAAAAATCAATGATTGTAAATAGGAATACAATTAATATATATTTCAATTTTTATTGTAAGGTCTCCCTACTTTTCATTAAGAAAAGCAAGACCAACCCTCAAAAATAGAAAGGAAATTTAACAGATGCACACCTGAGTGCTAGTGCCAAGCGTTTAAAAATGAAACTAACTGAAAATACCTAACCTTAATTACTATACTAGTATTATTTTATCAAATCAATAATATCAATGCTATTTTATATTCAAATAAATGAATTAAATCAAGAATAATATCGTGCAACAAAATCATTTGTTTCTTTTTTGAATTAGTACGTTTGGAATGTAAACAATGTTTTTTCAAGGATTTTTAATAATTTGAAGAGTAACAAAAGGATTATTATTCCGTTTGCATATTATAACAATATTAGTGGCATATTGTAACAATATTAGTGGCATATTATAACAATATTAGTGGCGTATTGTAACAATATTTGTGGCATATTATAACAATACTAGTGGCATATTGTAACAATATTAGTGGCGTATTGTAACAATATTTGTGGCATATAATAACAATACTAGTGGCATATTGTAACAATATTGGGAGAATATTGAAACATTGATAGGGCAATTATGTAACATTATTAGAACAATTTCATAAAAAAAATATTTAGGCAACATGAAAATAACCCTTTTAATCGTTGTATAAATACAATAATTTACAAAAAATACCTTTTGTTGTTTTACTTACTATTGAGAGCATAGAGAAAAATGGGTAAAAATAATAAAAGCTCACGTAGGTACGAATGCGTGAGTCAATCGCTTTAGCATTACGATGACTATGCTGAATAATGCACATCTACATTTGGTGGTAGAGTACATTAAAGTGCTGACACGTGTATGATGGTACACTTTGCTATTTAGAGATGTGGCGTTCCAATAATGTAGAGATATAATTGCGGAACTGTACATACTCTTAAACAGCACATCACTGATATAAATATTCCAGTGGTAACGCCATGTATAATTAGGGAAAATTGAGAAAAAATAATGTTATACAAGATTTAATTGTTATTAATGGAGTTGGTTGTAATGATTTTGTTAATAATTATTAGAAAAACAAATTTTTAAGATTGTTACCCTTAAAACTATAAAAATACTTTTAAAGTTCAATTTGGATTTATATGAATTGAATTTATCACTTCTGCAATAATATTCTATTAACTTCTGTAAATTGAAATGAATTTGAATCTAGTGAATTCAGTTAATCAACTAGATACATTTCTTCAATCCTTTTTACCCCGTTAGTGATTTTCAATCAGGCAAGTTGCATTAATAATCCGAGTTACACTACTAACTTTAACTTTGTAATACCCTTAATTTCCTACATTATTTATCTTTTGTAGGGTCGATCTGACTTTTCCCGAGTGATTAGTCAGTAGACCTAATTTAAGAAAATATTGGATGCAGTGATTAATGTTTTCAGTATGATACTTCGTTTGTCTTAATAATGATTATTATAGTATATATAGACAGAATTTGAAAAAGTGCGAACTAGTGATAAATAGTACTACCTCTTACAAAAGTCATTGACACCGGTTTCTTTTATTCACAAAAATATCAGAGAGACACTTTTTTGTTCTTGTGTATAATATTTAAAAATATTAAAGTAAGTGTAGATTATATATCTCATTATTAACTATTTATGATTTAGATGAAAAATTTGCATTTTTTAAACGTTCATAAAAATATACGATAATTTATATTATCATTTGAAAAAACCTATTTATTCTGAAAACACCGCTTGGTTCATTGCATAAAATATAACATGTTTATTTATTCTCGTCATATATATTTCTCCTTGAGCAGCTCTATCTGAGAACATCTGGTAATATTGAAGTGCCATCAAATAAATCAATATAATCATATGGATAATTAACAATTTCTGAGTATTTTCAGTTATACCTTATAATTTTTTGGAGAAATAAGTTATTCATTTCCTTATGTTATTTTCAATTTGTTGAGGACAGTTCATTACGTTTCATAAATATTTTATTTATAAAAATGAAATTAGGTTGTTAATAACAATTACGAAGACTAAATTGACTTCTAATTAAACCCATTGAATATCTAATAATCTATAATCATTTACTTTTATTTTGGAAAGTTAGACACTGAATTATTTATTTCATAGTTCAAACTGACGAAAAATATAAGAAAAAAATAACTACAGAAATTTTGAATCTCTTTACTTTAACAGTCCAAAAAATGTTAAAGTATTTTTACGATCTGAAATACTTGAACGTCTGAATTTAATTTCATGATTTACAGTCTTCTATTATAGGGTACATACAGTAACACCTCACGTTTAAAAACTCACATCATATATATTTTTTTTGAATGGATCTTTACCTAATTTCATATCTAAATAAGAAATAGAAGCAGTAACATGAATTGTTAAATTTATAAACGCGTATCATACTCACAAGAGTAAATGTTTGAAAATAAAGAAAGTTGTACTTAGATTGATATGTTGAGAAAATTTCACGCTCTTACAATTTCCTATGAATTTCTTTTACGGTCCAATTTTTTTTCTTGGACCGTAAAAAAAAGAGATCCGAAATTTCTTGCAAGATAACAAATGGTAACTTTTTATGTAATAGAATTTATTCGGTGGTATTTATTTTATCTCAACACATATCTTTATTAAAAAAACTACCGGAGAAATTTTCTATGCCTTGTAACTTTGGGATCTATGGAAAATATAAAAAATAAGAAGAAATAACTCGGTATGCAATTAATAAATATTTTAATTCGTAATGTAAGGTTTCCCTACTTTTCATTCTGAAAAGCAGGACCAACCTTCAAAATTAGTAAAATCAAGTATACAAAAATATGTGACAGACTTTGACACACAAAGAAAATTATTAACACTACCTAAATATTCCTAATCTTAATTAGTATACTAGACTCATATTATCTAATTTATGATATTTATACTATTCTCTTGATATGAATATTTATTTCAAATAAGAAATTATATCTTACAATACAATTATTAGTAACTTATCTCAAGGTATATTGGATAGTATAGAAATGTTTTTGATTACCTTATAAATTTGAGGGGTAACTATATTTATTATTTGTTGTACTTCATATTGATGTTTATCTGGACAATATTATCCCAAAGCTAAGACAATATATCCCAATATTGTACCAATAAATCCTAATATTGAACCAATAAATCCCAATGTTGTTCCAATAAATACCAATATTGTACCAATAAATCCCAATATTACTATGTTCAATATATTACAATATTACTATGTTCAATATATTACAATATTACTACGTACAATAGGGTCGGTCGGGGTATCGCTGCGCATATCCTTTTTATGGGGTATCACTCCGCACCCCTTATAATTTTAAAACCACTTGTTTTAGCTAAAATCTGATTGCACCATCATTTCAAGCATCTTCTTTTCACCTATAAACATCATGAAGCACCATTATCCTATTAGTATTTCTTGAGCTGAGTCGCGATATTTGTAGTGCTCTCAGAACGATCTGAAAAAAGTTTGCGCTGGTGATTTTTAAATACCGCAAACTCACCAATAACTATACAACAAAGTTTTATAGATTCATATTGTTTTAACATGTTAGCACAAACAGTAACAGTTACATTATGTCAAATTTTCAACTTCTCAGTTTTACTGGTTTTCCTGCCACAACCGTGCGCAGTGATACCCCAAATAATTTAGAGGTAGAGGGGTATCACCGCGCATTATTAGTAACCAATATATTTGTATGTGAATAAGTATAGAAATTATACAAACGATCGTAGTAGCTATGCAACTTGATTTGGGGGTATTAAGATATGGAGAGTGGGTACTTAGGGGGTTTTAGAATTAAATATTTATTTAAAATAAACCTATAATCGTATTATATGTGCTTAAAATATTGAGGAGAAGGCATGTAGAGAGGGAAATACAGACGTTTAGTTGAGGGGGGGGGGGAATTAGATGTTTGAGAGAGAAATAGATGGGGGAGAGAGGGAAATAGATGGAGGAGAGAGGGATAAAGATGAGAAGAGAGGGAGATTTCAATGATGAGAGAGTGTGATTAAAATGGTACAAGAGGGGGATTAAGATGGGGAGAAAGGGAAATTTAGATGAGGAAAGAAGGGTGTTTAGATGGGTGGGAGGAGAGGCATTAAAATGGGGACAGGAGGTATTTAGGTGGGAGAGAAAAGTGCTGTATTTATGCAATGCGCAGTAATACCCCTTCATGTGCGCAGTGATACCCCGATGCACTCACTAAAAGTTACGCACAAAAAATTGCCAATAAGTACTTTATTTATTTAGGTATTATTTCGAAACTGGATGAGAACCATCCTCATTCATGACCATTTCATCACGAGAAAAATAATTTCTACAGAGTTTGCAGGATTGTGCGCAGTGATACCCCATCCTAATGTTGCTGTGTACAATATATCCCAATATTACTACGTACAATATATCCCAATATTACTATGTACAATATATCCCAATATTACTACGTACAATATATCCCAATATTACTATGTACAAAATATCCCAATATTACTACGTAAAGTATATCCCAATATTACTACGTACAATATATCCCAATATTACTACGTACAATAAATCCCAATATTACTATGTACAATATATCCCAATATTACTACGAACAATAAATCCCAATATTAGTATGTACAATATATCCCAATATTACTACGTAAAGTATATCCCAATATTACTACGTACAATATATCCCAATATTACTATGTACAATATATCCCAATATTACTACGTACAATAAATCACAATATTACTATGTACAATATATCCCAATATTACTACGTACAGTATATCCCAATATTACTACGTACAATATATCCCAATATTACTACGTACAATAAATCCCAATATTACTACGTACAATATATCCCAATATTACTATGTACAATATATCCCAATATTACTACGTACAATAAATCGCAATATTACTACGTACAATATATCCCAATATTACTACGTACAATATATCCCAATATTACTATGTACAATATATCCCAATATTACTATGTACAATATATCCCAATATTACTATGTACAATATATCCCAATATTACTATGTACAATATATCCCAATATTACTACGTACAATATATCCCAATATTACTACGTACAATATATCCCAATATTACTATGTACAATATATCCCAATATTACTATGTACAATATATCCCAATATTACTATGTACAATATATCCCAATATTACTACGTACAATAAATCCCAATATTACTACGTACAATATTTCCCAATATTACTACATTTAATGTATCCCAACTCCTGGCAGACGTTCAGAGTCGACCAGGCAGACCAAAATTTCCTACCTCAGCTGTAACTCAAACCTCCTGCAACACAACTAAACAAGGTTAAACTACCAGCTAACTACGGAATAAACAGGTTAGAAAATTTTAAAATCAAAGCAACACTAACAATAAAAACAACCTAAACAACTTTAACAACAATAAAATAAAAGCACTAAAGAATGGCAGTATTGCTGCTAATTGCGCTGCATAAGGGATTAACAATCACAAAGTACAGTCAGAGACAGCAAAGTACAGTCCCCGGTCACTCGAAGGTGCTGACTAAGCGAAACACAGGTCTGACTCACGAGATGATTGACAGAGTTGTCTAATAACAACAATCTCCTCCCATCACTACTCAATAGAGAATTATTATTACCCATAAAAATGAAAGCCTCAATTAACACAACTTATTATGAATTAATTTATTCATGAGGATGTATCTCAAAAATTCCTTGATTCTAATAGTATATAACTTTCTGTAAGTCAATTTGATGTTTTTCATAAAATATTCTTTTACTATTAACATTGTTTAATATAAATTATATTTATTATATATTAAACGTTTCACTTTACATAAAATAACATTGTATATTAAATTGTATTGTATTGTATATTTAATCAACAATATCAATAAATTGTATATTAAATCATTTATTACACGTTGCAGTGTAGTAACTAGTCCGTCCTTTACGTTACAATTTCCATTCTTTTACAGGTTAATTAGTGTGAATTTTCTTGAGTTGTAACTCCTAACTGTTTAATAATTATAATTATATTAGGAATACATTCATCTATATATTTATATTATTTGATAAAGAAATAAAAGAGGTTAGATATCAGTTGCTTCAATTTTTTCAACATTGTCCTAGTACTGTTACATTTTTCCAATGTTGTAACAACTTTTACCTAATGTTGTTACAACATTGCCACAATACTGACACAACATTGCCCTAATATTGTTCGAACATTGCACTGATTGCTAACACATTTCCTAAATATTGCAATGAAATTGACCCAAAATTTGCAACATTGTTACCAAATTGCCAATATTATTAAAACATTCTTTTAATATTCTTATAACTTTTGCCTTATGTTTCTTGTTCATAGCCAATATTGTTATAATGTTTGAATGTACTGTTACTCCAAAAACAATTGAAATAAATAATAAGAATCATTAAGTTGCCCTTCAAATTTTATAAAGTAACTGAAAACATTTTTTATAATTTCCAAATGTATTCCTTCAAATGAAAGACTAATAATTTTATTGTTCGATATTTTTCGTTATTTAAATTAATTATTCATATTAATAAATATGTTTAAATATCATTGATTTTGTGATGTTATTACAGAATATTAATAATTAAGGTTAGGAATTTTTAGCTAGTTTCATTTTTTTTCAATGCAAAATGAGTGTAATGATCGAATCTTTTTTGTGATCTTCTATTTTTGAGGGTTGGTCTTGCTTTTCATAATGAAAAGTAGGGAGACCTTACAATAGGAATTTTAAATCTATTTATATTTTAACCAAAACAGTTCCTTTTTTATTGGGTATTCCTGAATAAAAAGTTACGAGGCATTCAAATCAAGGAATGGGTTGATTAAAATAAATACCTCGAAATAATTCAACTACTTAAATATGTAACAATATTTGACAGTTATGGCGTAAGGAATTTATGTAGTTTTTATTTTATCTTACCTAAATTGTTAGTTTGTACAATCATTACAATATTTCATTGTCTAATTATCCAAAATTGAGATGAATAATTATCAATTATAAGATGTTTACAAATATACATTTTCCATTTTGAAAGTTAAAATACATTTCTTATTAATTTTCATCATAATCAAATCGTACCAATATTTTATGAATATTACACACAAAAAATAACAGTGTTTGTGTAATATTTATTTGAATGAAATATGCCGGCGACAAAAGAGTCCTTTAAAAGCTTGTACTTCTAAACTTCTATCAACCTTTTCAAATTCATTTTTTCACCTTTATAGTCTATAATATTTTTTTTTTTTTTTTTTATTTTTTATTTTTTATTTTTTTTTTAAAAAGGCCCCCTGCCAGAAGAAGCAAACCTTCTTTAAATAATTAAAAAAAAGCTATTATCTTTATTAAGACAATGAACATTAAAAAATGAAAGATAAGCTTCTCTGCTCTACGACCATGGCTCCGACCATCGCCAATGGTAGTGGCCTCCAACCGACTGTGAGGTGCCTATAGCAGGTCACAGGGCAACACCCAAACTGCGGTCATCATACTTCTCCTTGACTGACGTTAGGATACTGAAAGCATTGCCCCTCTGAACTGCCAAACCAACTCTCTGCTCTAACCAAAAGGTCTCTCTCACATCATCAGTGACGTCAGTAATGCGACGGCCGATTTCAGTAAGGAGTGCGCCTGTCGTTTCACCATAGCTACCTGCCGTTTCCACCGCTATGGGTTCGAACCGATATCGAATGCCAAGAGCCGCATATTTGCGTCGCTTCCTCCCCTCCGCCTCCTTGGCTGCGCTACCAGGTGACAATGCCGAGTCGATCAAGTGAGACGCCGCGTAAGTGTCTACACATGTTGCATCCCAACAAAGACACCTCCCATCTGTAAAAGGGAAGACTGAGATACCATCAGGCCGCTTACCATCACCCCTATCAACCCCCAGAGGCTCAAGCACTGAAGGGATACCAGCCGAAATCAAAGCTCTCCTAATAACATCATTCAGGGCTGTATGTCTCGGATGGCGTCCAGCACTGTAGCGACATGATAGACCGTGAAGTCCCCTTGAATCCACCCTCTGGCCGCATCGGCACACGTGTGGCTCACAGATGTCCGCACCAACACGTAGCGCAATCGCAACCCGAAAAGACTCTCCGTCGAGTAGCGTTCCAAGTGTAGGAACTGGAAGCGCATGTAACCAAAGTCCGCTCTCTCTACATGCAGATGCCAGCAGACGTGCCCTAGACAATTGATCAGCCTCCTCGAGCAGTCTGGCCACAGTGGCTACCGACTTAGGGTCATCCCATGACCTCTGCCGACTCTCATTAGCTCCCTCAGCTAAGGCTAAACCCTCACTTTGCCATTTCTCCACTGCTGCTCCAAGCTCTCGGTCATCCCCAATCTGTGTTCTGCACAGAATGGATCTAACCAAATCCTCGGTAGCATGAAGGGAAGATATGAATGCGGGTAGCGCAATGTCCTTAGACATCCTGATTCCTAACCCCCCAAACCGTACGGGCAACGATGCCTGCACAAGTGAGTCTCCCTCAAACTTAACGTTGGTAACCATCGAAAGGGCTGACACAATGACCCTGTCGAACTGTGAAAGATCCTCACTATTCCTGTAAGCTGGTGAAGCACGTAGGATATATTGGAGCTTAGGCAAAGCAAAACAGTTCTTGAGCAAAGCAAAAGCTTGATGGTTCTCAATCAGTTTCAACCTTGACGAAAGCCTCTCCAAATCCTCCCTCTTCTCAGCAACAGCTGCTGGTATGCCCCTCTCCATGAGTGGTGCTCCCAGCAAGCTTAAATCTTTCACTGGAACGACCCTCAATCCTGGCATCAACCCCTCAAATAGATTCCTCGTAATTATTGATTCTTCCTCAGAATGATTCAGCAAAATCAGTTCACACTTCTCTCGGTTGATATCCAGTCCCACTTCAGCAAGGTCAGCAATGATAATAATTATCATTGAAGAAAATACATCATATAACTTAATTGATTATAAATACTGCAGTAAAACACATTGGCAAAAGTCTGATTTAAATCCCACCAATTCCCCTAATTTGAAATATTTTTCTTAAACTACAGACTAATCACAGGGAAAAGTAAGACCGCGAGTACTAAACAGATTATTTTACTTGTTACACATTGTCAAAAGTTATTTCTAAATATTTATTCATTCCAAATTAATTTTCATAAGAACGAAATTCGTGTCGTAAGGAACGTTGTCTAAATTATTGGAACAGTAGTTCACATCCTGAGATCTTTATTTAATCTATTTAGTTTATAGTTAGTTGTCAGTCGAATAGGTCAATGGCTATATTGGCTCTGTGAATTAATGCTAGTCATTACCAGGCTGCGTAGGATTTGAATCTTGACCATTATTTGAAGTGTATGAAGTTACATTTTGTATGTTTATTTTCGATTAGTCACATCAGCTTTATCTTTTTGCTCCTTGCCCCGTTTATCAGAAGTAAATAAATTAATGTCTAACATTTGAATTACGTTTGTAGTTGAGTCTCTGGCTACCTAATTAGTAATTATTTGATTATAGAGAAAATAAGACTTTTAGACTCCAAAACTAGTATCATATAACCAATAATCATTCTAATTCAGCTAATACAATATAAAAAAAGCCTAAGGTATAAAACTAAAACATGGAAAATATCGATATTTTTCAATATTTCGGTTTGAATGGGACCTTTATATATAAAATTTCACATAGTAGCTACGTGTAACAAAAATTAAAAAAATAACCATACAATGGTGGTTCTCTTTTTTTCGAATTTTCAAAGTCTTGAGGGGTATGAAAAAATTGGCAGAGAATATTTATATTCATTCAGTATAAAGGTTTTCCTTGAAGCAAACAACACAAAAATATTAAATAAACAGTGGTACTGATATCCTATTGACGGACACCAAAAAATATTCACCATAATTTCAGGATTATCACAATTCCAATGCTATGTTTCCTGCCTATTATCTTATTTTCTCTATTTTTTGAGTTGGTCTCCTATATACATTGTATCTAGAATCAGTCTGCTACTGTGAGTCGCTCGTGAAGCTTTCACTGTACAGGGTGACCCACAAAAAAGTATAACCAACTTCCTATTCGTATATTCCAACAACTATTGAAGGTACAGTTAAAACAGATTTATTTCTAGGTTTTAAGAATATTCCTATAACTTTTCCTTTTATAAAATATTGACAGTATTTATATTTTTTATTTAGATATTCTTACTTTTTCATATTCAATTTTAAATACTAATTTAACACAGGATGTTCAATAAAATTAAACTTTGTAATACACCTCAGTCAGGTAAAAATTGTCATTAGTCAGATTTGTGAATCTTAGGTAAGCCATAGAATATACCTGGACCTGACCAATACTTTAAAAATAAATTTCAGTTTAGACCAATATTTGCAGCATATTATACTCTATCTTTTAAACTAGCAAAATTTTTTAGTACCTATTCTTAATCCTATATCTACCAATAGTTACACTTGCTTTAACTCTTATGAATTTGTTAAAGATATTACCAATTTTAAATGTAACAACTGTATAATGGCCTCGTTTGATGTGGAAAATTTATTCACTAATGTTCCCTTGACAGAAACAATCAATATAATTTTAAACCAACTATTTTTAGATCCCTCCTCCACAGTTTCAGGTTTAACAAAAGAATTTTTTAATAAAATTTTACAGTTATCAGTTTTAAATAGTTTTTTTCTATTCAATGGTAAATTTTATAAGCAAATAGAGGGCCTAGGCATGGGCTTACCACTAGGCCCAACATTCGCAAACATTTTTATGTCTCACTTTGAACAAAAGTGGCTTGGCGAATGTCCATCTAATTTTAAACCTATTTCTTATCGAAGGTACGTTGACGACACTTTTTTATTATTCAGAGAACGAGGTCATGTACAGATGTTTTTAGATTATTTTAATAGCAAACATGCAAATATCAATTTTACTCAAGAAATAGAGCATAATTCGCAATTGTCATTTTTAGATTGTACAGTTACTAGGTGTAGGGATCATTTTAAAACTTCTGTTTTTAGAAAATCTTCATTTACAGGTTTAGGAACAAGTTTTTATAGTTTTTGTTCATTTAATTTTAAACTCAATTGTATATCAACCCTAATTTTCAGAGCTTACAATATATGCAGCAATAGTTTTAACTTTCACAAGGAATTACGTTTTTTAAAGTCATTTTTTAGAAATAATGGTTTTTGTACTAATTTTTTAGAAAGACAGATTAACAAATGTTTAGCCAAATTTTCAAAACAAACAAATAATCAACTAGAGTCACCTACCAGCACGAACGATATATTTTATGTTTCTCTTCCATATTTCGGAAAGCAATCTGAAAATTTAAAACATGACATTTTAAAAGTTTTTAATAAGTTTTTTTCCATCAGAGTCTTTAAAGTAGTTTTAGTTAACAAATTTACAATAGGATCATTTTTTAATTTCAAAGAAAAGCTTCCGCTTTGCATGCTCTCTTCCGTTGTGTATCACTTTAGTTGCGGGCAGTGCCCGTCTGATTACGTGGGCATGACGTCACGTAATCTTTATATGCGGATAGCAGAGCATGCTGGGCGGAGCTATAGAACCAATAATATTTTAGCATCTCCACCTCATTCTTCCATTAGAGACCATACTGAACAGTGTAATAGTGCAATTTCCATAGATAATTTTAAGATTTTAATCTCTACCTCAAATAGTTCAGACTTAAAAATTTTAGAATCTCTTTACATTTTTAAAAAGCAAACCTTCATTAAACCTCCAGAACAGTTCATTCCCTCTTTTAATTGTAGATAGCTGATTTTTATCATTTATTTTATATAGTGTGTTTTTTTATTATCTTCATTTTATCATTTCTCTTTCACTTTTTAATTTTTTGATCTTTTCTTTTATCTCCAATAAATTTTGTATAACTTTTTAAAACTCATTACAGATGCATTCTTTGATAATGATTCATGTACTGAATCGAAACGTCAGATTTTATAAACTATGAAAATTTTAACTTTGTTTTTAGCCTTCTCCTTCATTTTAAAAGTGGTTCTTGTAGTTTGGAAAGTATTGCCATACAAAAACCCGGTTGCCTTTTTTTAAATCACTCTATACATAAATATAATTCCAATATATCATATAGCTTCTCATAATGGTATAATATAGCTATATATTAATTTATATCAAACAATATATTAATATTCTTATTCTAAAGACCTTTTATACGTAATTTGCAGAAAAATGTAATAAATATTTTATATTAGTTTCACCTTGAAATATGAATGAATTTTCTACGGTGACATCCGTTTTCTATGAAATGTTTTGTTGCCGACACTTATCTATAAGAGAGTGAATTTTGAGAATAAATATCATGAATACTTCTAAAATACTTTATTATTCCCTATGAAACTCGCTATACTATTATATTATATTTCTATGAATATATATGATAATTTACAGACATAACAAATAAGCCAATAGATTCATTCGCCACAATTTGTAGCTGACAGAGTCAAGGAGAGTTGTCGTAGCGACAATAATTCTTCGCAGTACCTCTGTTTGAGATTAATTTATATTTCAATTCGTATTCTAAGGTCTCCCTACTTTTCTTTCTGAAAAGCAGGACCAACCTTCAAAAATTAGTAATTTGCAATTACTTTCGCATATTCGTACCTAAACTGAAATTCAAAAAACGATATTGAAGTAGTCGAATATTCCTAAACTTATTTACTATACTAGCTCCAATTAAAATAATAAATGATATTTATACTATTTTCTCTTCATGAATGATTATTTCGAATTAATAATTATATCCTACAATACAATTATTAGTTAATTATCTGAAGAGGTAAATTGGAACGTATATAAATTATTTTGATTAACTTATAAATTTGAGGGGTAACTATGATCATAATTCCTTGTACTTAATATTAATGTTTATCTGGCCAATATCATCCCAATGTTAAATCGATTTACGTACTAATATTTGATTATTTTTAAAAATTTCATTTTCATTTTAAAATGTGAAAATATGTCACTCTATTTTATCTTTGCTCTGTAATATATAGGTGAGTAAGAATTAGTTTGAGTTTGAACTTGCAACTGAGGTACCGAATAGCTTGACTCTCGAACCGTTCGATCTTTTCAATATTGTTAAAATAATGGAATAATTTCCCCCCAATATGCACATGCTACAAGGAATAAAAATCAGTAAGTTACTCACCAATCTTTCTTTTTAAATATAAACAATCTTTACTTTCCAAAAGTACTTCTACAAATAAGAAACAAATTATTTTATTGTAAAATATTATTAATAATATATGTTAATCAGTCCTATCAAGAAAATAGTGTTAATGTAGTTTATTTGATGATGTGTATCTGGTTTAGTAATTAATGTTAGGAATTATAAGGTAGCTTTTTTTTAAATGCCTTCAGTAACAAGATCTTGTGTGAATTCAGTCTATTCGTATATCTTTTTGAGGGTTGGTCTTGCTTTTCATAATGAAAAGTAGGGAAATCTTGCAGTAGCAGATGAAATACCTATCATTTGTATACCGATCGTTATTTCATTTTGATGGACTTTTCGAAATACCCAATTTACGAGGCATTTAAATTATCTTCGAATAGTTTTCATAATTAATAAATACCTTCATTTTAAAATTGTGCAGATTTCCTGTAAATTTTATTTAAGAACAACTTTTTAATAATTTATTGCTTCTTGAAGATAATCTTTATATTTATTAAACATTGAATTCATTTTATTCAATGGTGTGTCATCAATTACAATAAAGTTGGTCAGAAATCAAATCCCGTAGAGAAAAAGTTTATAAAATAGAACAAATCTCTTTTCAATATTCCTTTAGAAAACAATAAAATGCATGAAAATATAAATGTAAATTTAATTTAATTATATTATAATAAATTATTAATTACATTTACGTAGGAAAAAATTCATCTACTTATATGAATTATTTCATGAAACGACACAAAAGTTAATTTTCAGTTCCCTAAATATTTCAATATGTTCTAATAATGTTACATTATTTCTATAATACTATTACAATTTGCTCTAATATAAGTACAATATTGCCTTAGTTTTGTTTCAATATTTTACTAATATTGTTACAATACTCCTCTAATATTATTACAATATTACCAATAATACAATGTCACAAAATTGCCAAGAATAGTTACAATATTCCCAATATAGATAAAAACTTCACCTGATATTATAACAATATTGTTAAAAAATAGACAATATTTGAATTACGTTGCCCCGATAATCATTGCTACAAGGAATGATAATCATTTAGTTACCCTTCAAATTATTAAAATAACTAAAAAACATTGTTTACCTTCCCAATTTATTTCTTCAAATAAGTAACCAACTGGTTTCATTGTACGATATTTTTTTTATTTTCAACTTTTCATAAAGAGGAAATTATATTAATTTCCTCGATTTGATAGCATACATTTTTCGTAGTAATTAAGGTTAGGTATTTTTAGTTACTTTCATTTTTTTATTGTTTGGAACAGTCCGTATACAAGAAGCTAAATGATAATTAATTTATATCTTTTTAAAGGTTGGTCTTGCTTTTCATGATGAAAAGAAGTGAGATCTTACAATACGTATTGAAATATAAATTAATCATATACTAAAATATTTTAATTCTTATTTAGTTTGTACCAAAGTTACGAGGCACTTCAATTTTTTCGAAGGATTTTGATTATCAAGGAATTTGTTGATAAATACAAAAAATACCTCTAATTAATTCTAGTACAAGGAAAAGTTACCTCTTGTTGATAGTTATCCCAATCACTTCCATTCTAAATACCAAACATAAGATGTATTCTAATTTTCTTCGAATAATTTTCATAATCAAAAAATATGTAAATTAATCCAATTACTAAAGTTACATCTTGTTGATAGTTATTATTTAAGAATTTTTTGTAGTTTTATATCTTTATCATAAACTTTTGTTAAAACTATCATATAGAAAAATTTCAGTGTCTAATTCTTAGAAATATTTGCTCTAAAATTGTTACAATATTTTCACAATACTGTTAAATCATTGACCTCATGTTGCAAAATCTTTGCACATACGACTACGATATTTCTTCAATATTGTTATAAAATTGCCCCAATATTGGCACAATATTGCTATTGATTACCGAAGTTGCAATATAAATTCAACTGCTTATTATTTTATTAATTTTTAGAAGAATGAAAAATGTGTTGCAACGTTGTCTAAATTATTGGAACAGGAGTTTACATCCTGAGATCTTTATTTATTCTGTTTAGTTTATAGTTAGTTGTCAGTCGAATAGGTTAATGGCTATATTGGCTCTGTGAATTAATGCTAATCATTACCAGGCTGCGTAGGATTTGAATCTTGACCATTATTTGAAGTTTATGAAGTTACATTTTGTATGTTTATTTTCGATTAGTCACATCAGCTTCATCTTTTTGCTCCTTGCCCCGTTTATCAGAAGTAAATGAATTAATGTCTAACATTTGAATTACGTTTGTAGTTAAGTCTTTGGCTACCTAATTAGTAATTATTTGATTATAGAGAAAATAAGACTTTTAGACTCCTAAATTAGTATTATATAACCAATAATCATTCTAATTCAGCTAATACAATATAAAAAAAGCCTATGGTATAAAACTAAAAATGGAAAATATCGATATTTTTCAATATTTCGGTTTGAATGGGACCTTTATATATAAAATTTCACATAGTAGCTACGTGTAACAAGAATTAAAAGAATAACCATACAATGGTGGTTCTCTCTTTTTTTCGAATTTTCAAAGTCTTGGGGGATATGAAAAAATTGGCAGAGAATATTTATATTCATTCAGTATAAAGGTTTTCCTTGAAGCAAACAACACAAAAATATTAAATAAACAGTGGTACTGATATCCTATTGACGGACACCAAAAAATATTCACCATAATTTCAGGATTATCACAATTCCAATGCTATGTTACCTGCCTATTATCTTATTTTCTCTATTTTTTGAGTTGGTCTCCTATATACATTGTATGTAGAATCAGTCTGCTACTGTGAGTCGCTCGTGAAGCTTTCACTGTACAGGGTGACCCACAAAAAGTATACCCAACTTCCTATTCGTATATTCCAACAACTATTGAAGGTACAGTTAAAACAGATTTATTTCTAGGTTTTAAGAATATTCATATAACTTTTCCTTTTATAAAATATTGACAGTATTTATATTTTTAATTTAGATATTCTTACTTTTTCATATTCAATTTTAAATACTAATTTAACACAGGATGTTCAATAAAATCAAACTTTGTAGTACACCTCAGTCAGGTAAAAATTGTCATATTTTCGGCAAATGTGTCGTGCGGCAAAAGTGTTTTCGGCGAATAAGTTTTCGGCGAATTGACCTAGACTCATTATTCTCTATTTAATTTAATTAATCCTATGAAGAAATTAGAATTACTATAATTTATTTAATGCAGAATATCTGGTTCAGTAAATAAGGTTAGTAATTATAAGGTAGTGTAGTAACCGTTTCATTTTAATTAATTACACTTATCACAAATTCAAACATTTCGACTTATTTAATTTATCATATTTCGTTTTATCCAGCCATGAATGACCTTGAAATGACCTTCTGGTCTCCATATTATTATTCTATATTCATAAAGTTATTTCCTTTAAATAAACTAAAATATTACTGTCCAATAAATGTATGTATTTTGTTGATTATACTATCGCATTAAATGAATATATATATTGTGAAAATTAATAATTGTATAGAATGATAAACCTCATTTTGGAATCAACGTGTCTATTTTCACGTGCAAGGTTCATAGACTATAACAGGTTAAACAGTCTGGAAAAAAATGCCAGAGGTACGATGTGATCATATGGCAGTTTTTGAAAAATGAGTTGTGAAACAGTGAGATATATGGGGTTTTCTCTTAAACCATACATTTTTCGATACTGGTACCGTACTCAGAATTCTTTTAAATTTAATAATCTATCAGATGATATCAAATTATAATAATATAATTGTGTTTCCGCGGAAAAATGGATGAAAAACTAAAGACCATTCACTCCGGTGATTAGTGTGCAACAGTGTATGGAAAGAACTTTCGTCTTGAATATCTCCTAAACTATAAAATAAACAACGTGGGACCAAAGCTAGAACTCTTTAAAATTTAATAATCTATCGAGTGGTATAAAAATATTTCAATATTATTATTTTATCGCTTGTTAATGGATAAAAACTCGAATGCTAGGATGCTACAAACACCTTGTGAGTTTGAATATAATGGACCACTAGTTAACATTTTCATACGCTTTGATTACTATTGTTAAAATTAGAACACACATAATATTGTAATAATAACATAAGAAATAAATAATATAAAATGTCAATTATTTGTAACGTAAGTTTCATGACACTGCAATCTATATCATTTTTTATGTTACTAATTTTACTTATTTATATAGCCTATAGGTAGGTACCTACCTACTGATTACTGTGTACAAAATTAGTAGGTAGGTACATATACAGTGTATAGGTACTTTAACTGGAGGGTAGAGAGGTAGAGTTGGGTAACTACGAAGTGTCGCTCTCCACGAAATGAAGCTTTTCCTCTACGGTAAAGTTAGGTGCATTCTTACCCAACTGTACTTCTAAACGAATTGGAAATATCTCAAACGGTGTACCTATGTGTGTTCTCACCCAACTACACCGCTCACATAAAAGCAGTATTCTATTGCGGTAAAGTAGTGTGTGTTGTTCCACAACTTCACCTCTCACTGATTCAGTCAATGATATTTAGGTAAAGTTGTGTGTGTAGTTACCCAACTTGTCCTCTCAATAATCTACAGTCTCCTGGGCAGGCTGGGGGGGGGGGATCTATCCATCGATTAGGAGGTGAAGCTGGGTATGTAAATAGATACCCAACTATTCTGGAATCATACATATATTAAAAAAATTACACTCATTAGTTACGTAATGAGCATTAGCAATAATTCTATTAACATTATAAGCTGGTACCTAATAGCTGATTGCTTATCATAAAGTAATTTAAAAGCACGAACACAAAACAATTACTACCTCTTGTTATTCATTCATGGATAGCAAAATATAAACACTATTATTTCTCATTTATATATTGTATATCAAACTATAATTATTTTTAATAAAATATCATCGTAATATTCAATTTTTTACCTACCTATTGTTAGTGCAGCAACAATACTATTTTGATATATTCACTAAAACTTATAGGTTCTGGATGTATTCAACCATTTATAGATACTAATTTAGCAACCAATAATATGTCGATTACTTTTCAGTAGGTATATATATTTTCAGGGGTACGGTCAAGAGCCCCCCCGGTCAAGAGCCCCCCCGGTCATGAGCCCCCCCGGTCACGAGCCCCCTCAGTCATGAGCCCCCCTAGGTCATAAGCCCCCCCGGTCACGAGCCCCCCCTCCATGTTTTTTTAATCCTTATTTAACTAGTTAAACAAATGAAGAACTACTTAGATAGAAATAACTGAGGGTTGCTAATGTAGTTAGTTGTATCCGCTAGATTGTTGTACTGCACATTTCATGATTGTTTAATGACCTGGCAGGGGG